>OZ005651.1:266453840-266708840 GCA_963930645.1 Salticus scenicus | reverse complement strand
GAACTCTCAACAATTGTTTTGGTTGAAAAAAAATACGACTCTTCGTCAGGCGAATAAAGTAGTCACATTCTGTAAACATAGCGATAACGCACGAAATGCACAAACACCTACTTTGTTCATGCCTACTTTTTTCGCCTGACGAAGGGTCGTGTATTCTTTCGATCTGAAACATTTGTTATCAGTTCTTACATTATATGATGTTGTTTCAAAGTTTTGTACTTATTACTTTTAAATTCCAGTTCTGTAGTGCTTTTTACAAATAAAATAAATCACTATTTTTATTCCGTTACCCGACTACCTTAGGTAATGGAAGTATTGTAATTGCTCCAAAAATTTGATATCGATTTGATATCATATTTACATGTTTTGAGGTCTCCTGAGTCCAAAAAACTAGTTTTTGGCAATTGGTCAGTGTGTGTGTATGTATGTGGAGAATCTTCTAGCTATAATGTCTCCGAAGCTGTTAAAGATAAAGCTATACGAAACTTCAGAATTGAGACAGGTCTAGTATACAGATGAATTTTCCAAATTTTGGTGAAAATTGGGTAACTTGAAGTGCAACATCGGAAACCGTAAGTCTCAAAAGCGGCTCTAACGATTTTCTTCAACGTGGCTATAGCAACACTCTATTAGATGTCCTCTCGAATTATATAGTTGGTTAATTTAGGAAAATGGATAGGCGTCCTGTATAAATAGCTCAATTTCAGGTTTCGCAAGTGAGTTTCTTTAAAAACGGCTGTACATCTTTTTTTCCCCCAAACTCGCCATATTAATTCCCTTTTAAATATCCTTTTGTATGTAATTATTGTTTTCCGGTCAATAATTGTGTACGCCAAGTTTTGGTAAAAGTTGGTACCTCAAAACGGCTCTAACGATTTTCTTGAAAATTATTACATAAATCCATTTTAGATATCCTTTGTCATATATTATTTGGTTATTACAGGAAAATAAAAAGTCATCCCGATTGGGTAGATCAGTTTTAGATCTCGGAAATTGGTGTTTTACAAAATAACTACCATCCCCCCCCCCCCCCCCCCCCCACACACACACCCTTATTTTTTAACTCGCTATGTAAACTCTATTTTATAGGTCTTTATACGTGTATCAAGTTTCTCTTACAGGAAAATTTTTAGATGTCTACTTCGTTAGATCATTTTTACGCCTTCTAAACACATTATCTCCAATAAATGCATGTAATACGTGTAGTAATGAGTAATGGAATTCGTGTGGTTGTGTCACACCAGATTTTTTTTTTTTCTTTTTTTTTTTTTATCGTTTTATAAATAAAAACTAAAAAAGAATTTTTGAAATCGTACAAACCACTTTAGGCCCTCCACTGCCATCGATAGCGAAAAATATATTGCGCCCTATCTCCACCAACCCTATGTCTAATCAGAGTTTCCACTGTTTACGGCAACATCTTACCAACCAGGCACTTCAACTTGAGTGTTTATTGTGCTGTAAGTGGACCTCTTAAGCTCCAATTTTCGCTGTTTACTGGTAGGGTACATCTCATATTCTGCAGTGTATAAATGCATAATTTATATATATATATATATATATATATAAGTCGACAGGTGGCGCTGCTATATTGAAATTATTCGGTTTATTTCAAGGATGCAGCTACTGTGTGTAACTGCATCAATTTTAACTTAAGTGTACATAGACCGACAGGCAATTCTGTCATGTGCCAATTTCCCTTGGTTGTGAGAAGGCTATATCACAGATTCTACAGTGTAAAACTGCACCAGTTTTACAGTGGTGTATATCGGCCGACAAGTGGTGTTATCTGAATGTTATCTTGAAGTTTTCTCATTTATTTGAATTTTGTGTGTTATCTTCCACTATAAATAAGAGTACAACTTTTAATCTGTGTGTATTCAGATGGATTATTTTCCCGTTATATTACTTATATTTTTTATATCTTGTTTGGCAATTTCTGTTTTAGAGTTGATTTTGGAATTAGAAGCATAAAAATACGGCAATGTTTAAATAAATTGTAATGCAAGCATATCTCTCTTAATAATATTTTTCTATGTATATTTTAAATTCTTGTTTTATAACTGTATTGTTATTTCATAGTAAAATGTTACTAAATCAATTGAAATTTATGTGTTTTAACTGCTGATCGTATACATATGTTTATAAGAAATAATGTATCTTTAATGTATCATATATAAATAGCGTTACGCTTATATTTTATTGTATTTACACTTTATTATTACTGCTGCAATTGAGTTCTATGAAATCTGAGTATCATCTACACACTGATGGATGAAAGGTCATTCATACGGAAATTAAAAAGAAAGGAAAATAGATTACATTATAACCAAAACCACTATTTAATGCATTTGAATCTGCGAGTATTAAACTAACAGTACAAATATCAAACTTATGCTACAAAACATTTAAAAAGCGAAGATCTCCTTTTAAACTTATTAGTCCAGGCAACGAAGGCCAAAATTTGACGAATAGAGGAAAAAAATCGTGTAGTTTTGAAATTTAACATACTCATAGTCGAGAGGGTCCTGAACAACATACAAAAAGTCCCCGCCCGCGGGGGTGAGCGGGGGGCAGGGGGGGCATTTAAGGGGGGCAATTTTCAGTTTTTATTAAATATCTTAAAACCTATCGCATTTAGAGAAAAAATGTCAATTACAAAATTAAATCTACGTAAAATTTCCTACAAAAATGTATATTACATTTTGTTTGTACGATCATTAGTTTAGAAGATATAGGGAGATGAAATAACACATTTTCTTGAAAAATTCTTTTTTGCAATAGTAAAATCAACTAAAGTGTGCAATTAAAAGGGTTCTTGTCAAATATTTTTTAATGTAAAAAACAAATATATACATAGGGAATATGCAAGGATAATACAGCATGTTTTGTAAGTTTTAAATATTTTTAAGGCTAGTAGGCGCAAGTGGCGGTTTGAGTAAAAATCTGGATAAGTCCAGTCAAAATAGGAAAAATAGAAAAAAAAAATCGTGTAGTTTTGAAGTTTTGCACACTCATAGCCGAGAGGGTCCTGAACAACATACTAAAAGTCCCCGCCCGTGGGGGGTGAGCGGGGGGCATTTAAGGGGGGCAATTTTCAGTTTTTATTACATATCTTGAAAACTATCGCATTTAGAGAAAAAATGTCAATTACAAAATTAATCTACGCAAAATTTCCTACAAAAATGTATATAACATTTTGTTTGTACGATCATTAGTTTAGAAGATATAGGGAGATGAAATAACACATTTTCTTGAAAAATTCTTTTTTTGCAATAGTAAAATCAACTAAAGTGTGCAATTAAAAGGGTTCTTGTCAAATATTTTCTAATGTAAAAAACAAATATATACATAGGGAATATGCAAGGACAATACAGCATGTTTTGTAAGTTTTAAATAATTTTAAGGCTAGTAGGCGCAAGTGGCGGGTTGAGTAAAAATCTAGATAACGAAGACCCAAAACCGATCAACATTAAAAAAAAATCGTGTAGCTTAGAAATTGAGCACAGTTATAAAGTTAAGTTCCCTGACTAACATACTAAAAGTCCCTAACCATGGGGGGGGGGGCATTTAAAGGGGGCACATTTCAGTTTTTATTAAGTATCTTGAAAACTATCGCATTTAGAAAAAAAAAAAGTGTCAAAGATATAAGATTTTTTTTTATGTTGATCAGTTTTGGGTCTTCGTTATCTGGATTTTTACCAAAACACCACTTGCGCCTACTAACCTTAAAATTATTTAAAACGTACAAAACATGCTGTATTATCCTTACATATTCCCTATGCATATATTTGTTTTGTACATTAGAAAATATTTTAGCAGAACCCTTTTAATTCCACAATTTAGTTGATTTTACCATTGCAAAAAAAAAAAAAAAAAAAAAAATTCAAGAAAATGTGTTATTTTGTTCCCCTATATCTTCTAAACTATTGATCATACAAACAAAATAGAATATACAATTTTTTTAGGAAATTTCACGTAGATTAATTTTGCAATTGAGATTTTTTTCTCTAAATGTACTTAATAAAAACTGAAATGTGCCCCCTTTAAATGCCCCCCCCCATGATTAGGGACTTTTAGTATGTCATTCAGAGCACTTAATATTATAACTGTGCTCAATTTCTAAGCTACACGATTTTTTTTTTTTTTTTTTTTTAATGTTGATCGGTTTTGGGTCTTCGTTATCTAGATTTTTACTCAAATCGCCACTTGCGCCTGCTAGCCTTAAAATTATTTAAAACTTACAAAACATGCTGTATTATCCTTGCATATTCCCTATGTATATATTTGTTTTTTACATTAGAAAATATTTGACAAGAACCCTTTTAATTGCACACTTTAGTTGATTTTACTATTGCAAAAAAGAATTTTTCAAGAAAATGTGTTATTTCAAATCCCTATATCTTCTAAACTAATGATCGTAAAAACAAAATGTAACATACATTTTTGTAGGAAATTTTGCGTAGATTAATTTTGTAGTTGACATTTTTTCTCTAAATGCGATAGTTTTTAAGATATGTAATAAAAACTGAAAATTGCCCCCCTTAAATGCCCCCCTGCCCCCCGCTCACCCCCCACGGGCGGGAACTTTTAGTATGTTGTTCAGGACCCTCTCGGCTATGAGTGTGCAAAACTTCAAAACTACACGATTTTTTTTTTTTCTATTTTTCCTATTTTGTCTGGACTTATCCAGATTTTTACTCAAACCGCCACTTGCGCCTACTAGCCTTAAAATTATTTAAAACTTACAAAACATGCTGTATTATCTTTGCATATTCCCTATGTATATATTTGTTTCTTACATTAGAAAATATTTGACAAGAACCCTTTTAATTGCACACTTTAGTTGATTTTACTATTGCAAAAAAGAATTTTTCAAGAAAATGTGTTATTTCATCTCTCTATATCTTCTAAACTAATGATCGTACAAACAAAATGCAATATAAATTTTTGTAGGAAATTTTACGTACAGTAATTTTGTAATTGACATTTTTTCTCTAAATGCGATAGTTTTTAAGATATGTAATAAAAACTGAAAATTGTCCCCCTTAAATGCCCCCCTGCCCCCCGCTCACCCCCCACGGGCGGGAACTTTTAGTATGTTGTTCAAGACCCTCTCGGCTATGAGTGTGCAAAACTTCAAAACTACACGATTTTTTTTTTTCTATTTTTCCTATTTTGTCTGGACTTATCCAGATTTTTACTCAAACCGCCACTTGCGCCTACTAGCCTTAAAATTATTTAAAACTTACAAAACATGCTGTATTATCTTTGCATATTCCCTATGTATATATTTGTTTCTTACATTAGAAAATATTTGACAAGAACCCTTTTAATTGCACACTTTAGTTGATTTTACTATTGCAAAAAAGAATTTTTCAAGAAAATGTGTTATTTCATCTCTCTATATCTTCTAAACTAATGATCGTACAAACAAAATGTAATATACATTTTTGTAGGAAATTTTACGTAGATTAATTTTGTAATTGACATTTTTTCTCTAAATGCGATAGTTTTTAAGATATTTAATAAAAACTGAAAATTGCCCCCCTTAATTGCCCCCCCCCCCTGCCTCCCGCTCACCTCCCACGGGCGGGGACTTTTAGTATGTTGTTCAGGACCCCCTCGGCTATGAGTATGCAAAATTTCAAAACTACACGATTTTTTTCTTCTATTTTTCCTATTTTGACTGGACTATATGGCTGATCCCTCGCGTTTAACGAATCAAAAAGAAAGTTCTTCCATCCTTTCTAAAAAGCATAGGTAAATACCGGATGTCGGTCCGGAATTTACCTATGCTTTATACCTATGCTTTTTACCTATGCTATGTAATATCTCTTGATGATACATATTTAAAATGCAGAATTAAGACTTCCAGTTAAGGCTTATTTTGTAGTTATTCTGATAAAAGGACAGACACACACACTACCAGATTCAGGAGAACTCAAAACGTATAATTATTAAAAAAAAAAAAAAAAAAAAATTGATTTCTTCGAGAACTAATGATCATATTTTCATGAAATTTTAAATTTAGTTGCGCCTTGACATAAATTGCCGTCGATCAACTTTTGGTATACATCGATCAAAAGGTGGCGGTATCGTTCAATTTTTTAATAATTTTTAATATATTAACATAGGACAGTAAATGTACACAATGAATTTTTTTTTTTTTTTTTTTTTTTTAACCAGTCACCGGAAAGTTTAAAAATTTTATTTTTAATAGAATTTTATTTTTTGAATATGTAGAAGCATCGCTTACCTTCGAAAGGTATTTCAAAAGTATTTCTTCATCCTGACAGAAATTATCCTTCCCGGAAATGTAAATTTTCAATATCAGTATTTTACAAAGGAATCCGTTAATATTTTTTAAAGGATGGTTGTATCATTATATTAGTGACAATTTTAAACAAAGTTATCAAATGTCCTTCTCATTTTTAACAAATTATTTTTTAGTTTATTTATTTATTCTTATTTCTTCAATGTATGTGCCCCATCAGTAGCACAGGACGAAGTACGAGAGAGTTGTAATTTTTGAAATATCAGTCTCTACTACTGATCAGTCTAATCTACTAAATCAGTCTCTTCTAATATCAGTGTTGTTTTACCCTATTTTCCTAAATCCAGTCATGTCATAGCTGAAATTCTCATACAATGTGATTTTAAAATAATTTTTTCGCCTTCCAATAAACTCACTTTTTCTCAGTTAAAGGGTGCTACAGATGTGTATAATTATTGGAGCACCTATAGTATTTCCTGCCAGTGTGGTTTATCCTACATTGGCCAAACTAAACGTGGTCTTAAATTCTGTCTAAAAAAAAACATATTAATTACGTCCATAAGCAAGAAACCAATAAATCGACAATTTTAAAGAATTCTTGGGCGGAATACTTAAATACAAAGAATTCTTAAATACAAAAATTAAGTGCAAAAAGTGAAAAAGTCAACTAAAAAAGGGGAAGGGGATCGAAGCCTGTGTTTGTTTTTTAAGTAACAGATATAAAATTTTGCAGAAAACACAATTTAATTTAGGACGGCAGTTATATATATATATATATATATATATATATATATATATATATATATATAAACTCTAGTCTTTCATATAAAAGCATGCAATATAACTGTGTTGCGTTCTTAGCAATGTGATTATGGTTACTATATTCATTTCTTAAAATTTCTTTTACACGATTTCTCGCGAATTACTTTAAATATTTTTTTAACTTGATGTGATACGACAGCAAAAACAGGAGATTTTAATTGGTTTAAATATACAAAAAGTGTAAAAATAAATAAATTTAAAAAACCTTATTTTTTTACCATAAAATTTGAAGTTACGTTCCATGAAATTTCGTGCGGAATTACTCTCAAAAAGTCCCCACAATCCTAAAAGAGCTGCTAAATTTCCCTATATATAGGGACAAATCTCTACAGTTGGCAACACAGGTGTAAATCACCTTGGGGGAAATCCTTTCATCTAAGGGACTTTTCTGGCTGAGCGCTGCGCCGAGTTGCAAAAGTCAATGATATTCTTTATTTAGCATGAATAACGTGTGCAGTCTAATAATATCTGAAATAACAGTTTGTGAAGCTCAGTAACAATAATGATATACACTCGAAAATGTAGAGATATTATATGTAATAACTTATATTTTTTTTTTTTTTTTTATTTATTTATTATTATTATTATTATTATTATTATTATTAAAGGACGTAACCGTAACGTCGTCTATTTCTTAAGGAGACCTGACAGAACTGAAGGTTTTATATAAAAGTTTACATTTTCATTTAAAATTTATAAACTTGACTATATTAGTTTGGCTCAGTGAAGTATGTATATATTCAGGCAACAATTCTTTTTGGTAAATATTTTACAGATCTGACATCTTTAAATTGCGTTTTCTCAGTTTGCATTTTTTCATGAATTTGTGATCTCAAAATGCCAAGACTTTTACAAATATTTCAGAAAATTGTTTTTTTTTTTTTTTAAATGTTTAATAGAACTTACCTGAAACATATAGGGGTGGATTTTAAAATTTATTAATGAGTTTTTTTTTTTTTTTTTTTTTTTTTGGTGTGGGGGGTGGGGGGTTAAAATGTGCAAGACTATAAGAAAATTTACAAAAATATATCATTTTTGTAATGTTTTTATTATTAATGTTTTTTTTCTTTTAAAGATATTGCAAAATGCATCCCTAATTCTTTTAAATTAAGTCTAGTAAATATTTAAAATAAAAAGCCTTTTTTTTAAAAAAAAAAATATGTGTTGAAGTTTTTTTTTCATTTTGATTATCATGAAGTCATGAAAATATGCAAATGAATGTGTATGAGAAAACTCAATGTAAAGATTTTAAATCTGTAGAAAGTTTATCAGAAACCATAAAAATTGCTGCCTATGCCTGAATACATATATTACCGAACAAACCTAATATAGGTAAATTTATAAATTTTAAATTAAAATATAAGCCTTTATATACCTTCAGTGGTACCAAGTCAAAGGTGCCTAGTCTTTTTTTTTTTTTTTTTTTTTTTTTTTTTTTTGTAAGCATTTAAATAATAAATATAGAAATTTAAAATTTTCATTAAAGCAATGTTTTTAGTCACTATTCATGAAAAAGAAGCGAAAAACTCTAAGAGCATCTTTGTTTACATGACGATACATGTCCATGAATTTCTCTATTTGCCTCTCAATGAGACCGACTGATTCTGGACATTTTAATTGCAAATGACATTGACTATACTCAAAAGAGTATTTCAGTAGTTTAATAAATAAAATTACAGAAGCACAAAAAACAAATAGAATTATACTCAATTCTATTTCCCGTCAAATAAAAGTAAGTACGTAAAATAAATCGAGAAAACAAGCTGGATTAGAAATCGTTGTGTTACATTTTTTCAAATGGCACATGCAGATTTAACAATTTTTTTCTAAAAAAATTTAAGTACAAAAGATTAAGTGAAAAAAGTGAAAAAAAAAAAAAAAAAAGTTGTGTGTGTGTGGGGGGGGGGGGGGCGAAGCCTATTTTTGTTTTCTATCTATTCCTTAAATAGATATAAAATTCTGCAAAAACACAAGTTAATTTAGGACGACATTTTTTTTTTTTTTTCCTTTCTTTTTTAACTCCAGTTTTTCATATAAAAGCATGCGGCTGCTGTATTGCGTTACTCAGCAATGTGATTGTGATTATTATATTCATTTTCGTAAATTTCTTTTACATGATTTCTCTCGATTAATCTTAAATATATTTTAGCTTGATGTGATATGACAGAAAAAACGAAAAATTATAATTCGTCTAAATATACAAAAAGTGTAAAAACAAATAAATAAAATAAAATAACTTACTTTTTACCTTAAAATTTGTAGTTACGTTCCTTTGCAACGGCTAATATATTTATTCCTTAAATTTCCTTGGCACGTTTTATTTTCATTTTCATTTAATACTTTTAACTTCTCGCGTGTGTGTGTGTGACAAAAAACTCAGGAAGTACGGCACAAAATTTCCTATCAATTTAAATGTAGTTGCATCTATCAAAGTTTGGCGCAAATCCGTCAACAGGTCAAGGAAAATGCCTTCCGCGAGGTCTTTCTAAGTGGTTTAACTAGTATTCATCTAATTTTCGTAGCAGCACGGGCGGAAAAAAGAGCTGCCGTAGGCAGCGGGTACTCGAAGCAAGGTCTAAAGCAATTTCAATGTTTATTTATTTATTTATTTATGTATAAATTATTATTATTATTTTTAATTAAGTTTTTATTTATAATGTGATGTAAAAAATAAATACTGATCCCATTCTTTTGAAAATTCATTTAAATATAGCGACCAGCGAAGCGGGCGTAGCCTGCTAGTCTTCTACATAAATAAAGAGAAGTGTCTGTGTGTGTGTGTCTGTCTGCGCTCTGGTGCTCACACTATTGATCGCAGAGCTTCCGAATTTGGCATATAGGTACCTGGGACCCTGCAGGTGTGCACCTCATCGAGATTTTTTCGAATTTAAAATTTTTAAAATTATTATTTTTTTTTCCGATTTTAAATATTGGCTTTAATGCTTCATTTTTCATAAATTTAATTCTTTGATTGTAATCGTCTGCGTATCTTAGCAACGGTTATTTCACTATTTATTTTTTATTTAATACATTCATTTGAAGGCGATTTTTTTTTTTTTTTTTTTTTTTTTTTTTTTATTTATTATATTTATTGAAAATCAAATGGTAATGCAATATTAATAAATTGTTATGTTTATGTATAATTTTTACAGTATAACAACTTTTTATTTTTCATTTTAAATTAATTCCTTTAATTTTTTTTTTTTTTTAAATTTATAATATTTATTGGGGGAGGGGGGGTAGTATATAGTGGAAAAGGATTAAACTGATTAAAAATTATTTGCTTTTCACGTATTTAATTCCTTTTAAAAGAAAATCTACCTTTTTATTTTATTTTGTTATACTGGTCGGAATCAAATCGTAATACAGTGTGAATAACGGGGGCTATAAAACACATGGTTCAAAAACAAAAACATATAATAGATGCTGAGATACAGCAATCTTTAAAATCGTAGTTCTTAAATAATAGAAGATCCACATGTCGTCGATAGATACCCAGACTGAAGTGCCCGGGAAAGACCTTTTTGCAGACAGTGGGAAGTTGCCCCCCCTCCCCCCCCCATTGATGCAGCACGGGCGGAAAAAAGAGCTGCCGTAGGCAGCGGGTACTCGAAGCAAGGTCTAGAGCAATTTCAATGTTTATTTATTTATTTATGTATAAATTATTATTATTTTTTTATTAAGTTTTTATTTATAATGTGATAAAAAAAAAATAAATACTGATCCAATTCTTTTGGAAATTTATTTAAATATAGTGACCAGCGAAGCGGACGTAGCCTACTAGTAAAAAATAAGTAGCGTAATAGCCGTTGCTAAGCTATGCAGACAATAACAATGGTAGAATAAATTTATGAGAAATGAAACATAGAAGCCAATATTTAAAATTGAAAAAAAAAATAATTTAAACAATTCAAATTCGAAAAAAAACAAAACTGGATGAGGTGCTTACAGGATCTTAGGTATCCATATGCCAAGTTTTGTAGCTGTGTAATCGGTAGTGTGAGCACTAGAGCGCAGAAAGAGAAAGACACACCCACACAGACACCTCTCTTAATTTATATATTATATACATAGTTAATAATCCAGAATTAATGCAGTTCTGCTTCTTTATATGCTTTTTTTTTTTTTTTTTTTTTTTTACTATATTCCTATTGCAGAATGTTCTTTTATTATTATTATTATGATAATACGTTGCTTTATGTAGTTATTGTGCGCTGCTATTTTCCTCCTTGTCTAAAATAAACGCTAATTTTGAGCATTATTAAAATTGAAACAATTTCTTTTGAAGTTACATAATATTATAATTTTTACACGTGTAAGTGAAAAATTAATCAGTAGAAAGGATGTAAAAATCATATACATATTTTTTGCGTTATAAATTTTTAATTGAAAGAGGAAAAGGGAAAAAAAAAAAAAAAGTAACAAGATTTACTTATTGAGATTTTATAAGGAATAAATTAAACTGTTTTTATATGAATCATACGTATTGTTTTAACTAGATTAAAATATCTTTTCATTTTAATATTTTTATCATTTCATAATTATTAACGGAGCAGCTGACATATTTAGTTTTTCGCAACAGAAAAAAGATAAATCTAAAAACTTCCTGACTTTGGATTCAAATTCAAATCTTTTTTACCTGTGGTGTTACAATGTGAAAGACCAGGAAAACGCCCCTATACTGGTTATTGAAACGGATGTATAGATAATTAGCGCTAATGGTTTTCTAGCTCATATGAAAGTTGAAAGAGTTTCCTTCTCGGAATCCGGAACAAGAAATACCTTTTCCCAGAATCCCAGATGTCCAGCCCAGCCTGTGATCTTGTAGAGATAAGAAGAATTCTAAAATTTGCCCCAGTATCTTTTTCGACTTTAAACCCATTTACATTCTTTAGGGGTGGTAAGTGGTAAGAAGATAAGTCTGAGTACCTCTACATGTACATTCAACTCGTCACACAAATGTTCGAACGCATATCAAATATCAAAAGTTAAAATTTAAAAATAAAGTATAAGAATAGGAAGAATTTTTTAACGAAATTTAAAATAATTAGTAATTGAACAACAAATAAATAAGAAATACGATAAAAAGTTCGCTAATTTTATAAACTGAAAAATAACTTATAACAGTTTTTTGCATCGTATATCCCTGCATTTTTATATTAAATTGGATAGGGAAAAAAAAAATGAAAAAATGGATGCAGAAACTTAAAAGAGAATAAATGAAAGACTTTTAACAATTATTTACTATGTGTGCATGTAAATATACAATACAACTATATAATATCCATGCCGATACTTCTCTTCATATCAAGCTTGTTAATGCTGACATTTACTGTTTTAAATTAATTTATAAATAAAAAATAACTTCTCTCTCTCTCTCTCTCTCTCTCTCTCTCTCTCTCTCTCTGGGGGAAAAAAAAAGTGCATTGTGTCTACCACATATCTTTCTTCAATATTTTCCCATACAAATTTACCCAGTGCAAATTATTTATTAAAATTCCATGATGAATGGAGCCGATTTTCATCTCAGAGAAGTATAACATGAAATGTTCAGTAAGAACCAATTATTTGCCGATATCAGAAAAAAGAATGCCTTTTTTTTCAATGAACAATATTAATAAAGGATGAGGGTCCATTAGGAGGTTTTTTGGCCCTAAGATAAAGGAAAAAATCGGATTGACCACTTATGTAAATTTTATGCATTTAATTATTTTAGAACATGTACATTTTAAGCTTCTTCTTCTTAGTTTTTTTTTTTTTTTTTTTTTTTTTTTTTTACATTATTCCAGTATTTGTTTGTTCCCAAGGGCCCAAAGATTCACAATTTTGCATTTTTGGCCAAAATTACCCCATTTTCAGAGACTTGGCCTACTTTTTTTTTATATGAGCACAAAGGAGCAATACTTTCTTATTGAAATATATTATGAAGTACACTATGATCTAAATAAAGATTAAAATGTTGCTCCAATCCGCTCATATAAAAAAAAAAGATGAAAATTGAAAGAAAAACACATTGATTACAGCGTATACATTGCGTACGCTACCACTTCACGGTGGTTTAAAAGAGATGAAACTGTTGAAATTGAATTTATTAAATCAAATTCCATTTAAATCTCACTTTGTCACACTAAATATTTTTTTTTTTTTTCAATATTTAAATGTTTTTATTTGAACAGTTTATAGATTAAACAAAATTAACACTTCTAGTTCAGAGAATAGAATTTGCGACATTTCGAAATCTGTAACTCCGCTTAGGGCGCTACTTTTGCAATCGGTATGCTACAAATGCTATAATCATGAAGATGCTTCATGGCTATAATGCTTATCGGTATGCTACAATAGTTCGGTACACTATTTTTGCTCGGTATGCTACAATATATCTTAACCTCCTGACTGCCTTTGAAAAGAGGAAGATTGATTTTTTTTTTCTTTTGCACGCCACATTTGTTTCAATGTACAATGCTTATTACAACGTGAAATTAAATATGTAACTGTGCACATGATTATAATCCTTATGAATATTATTTAAAATTTTCAAACTTTAAAAAGGAGCTTAATTTCAGAATTATGCAATTTTGAATTATAAGTGCATTGTAGAAAAAGGAACAGCTCAGTGGTAGGATATTTCCGCTAAATTCGGCATATTCCTATTATTTAGTGGTTAAGAATATACACAGCATTCATCTTTCTACAATTAATGTATAATGGATCCAAATACTTTGATTACAAAGAGTATATATATATAACATATATTCATTTGTAATATAAACATTAATACAGAAAATCCTGTTCTAAAATTATATAATTTTAGGCCGAACTTATATTTAGCACTATACAACAATGACCGTGAACGGTTAGGCATTGACACTGTTATATCATATTTCATATTAGTTATACTGAACTTTTGGAGCTAATTCAGATCATTTCTTATTTATAGTGGTCTAAACATTAATAGAATTAATTAATGAAATAGGAACTGAAATTCCTCAAGGCTGAAAAACCCTATTACGTACCCTCTTCCTTTGTTTTAAATTATCCTATATCTATGGTTCAATCATTTATTTTAAAAGTAATGACGAGTTCTTTTGAAATAAATCCAATTTGTACCTGCAAGTAAAGGGAGGGGGTAATTCTTCTAGATATACAGGGTATTTTTTTCTAGTTTACAGTTAGCATTATCAATAATTATGATTCATTTACTGGTCGTTTGTTAAAAAAAATATCATTCTGTACATTTGTAAGAAATTTTGGCATTTAATGCCATGTTAAAATTTTTGAAAAAAAAAAAAAAAAAAAAAAGTAATGACAACGTCAAGTGTTTAGCGACTGATCCCCAAATATAATCAGTAGCGGTTTAAATAGAAGTACATTTAAATACGAAGTTTAGTTGGATTTTGTTCATTGCTTCTTGTTACTGTAGTTGTTGTTGTTGTACGGTTTAAGGACAATTAACTATGCTTGGGTCCTAGGCCTGTAGGCGGAATGCCTTCCATGGGGGGTCATTCTAAGGGATCCTAGCCCGTAATAACATGAGTTTCGGAGAAAACCACGGAAAACTCCGAACGGCTAGGTCGATGGGCGTAATCTGGGTTCGAACCCGGCACTTCCCATCTATGAGCTTTGAACGCAGAACCGCACGGCCGCTGGTGGGCTCACAGGATCGCAAGATGCAGTGTAACATAATTTTTGAGATTCAGACTGAGGCGTGACACACTGACACTGAGACCTGACACACTGACAGTGTCTCAGGAAAAATCGTGTCAATCATTTTCAGGACATCTTGAAAAGGTACATTGATAAAAAATATTTCCACAAAACTCATACTTTCTTCTTATGTATATAAGAAAAAAAAAAAGAGGGGAAAGATACCTTACAATATTACTTTTATTTTTAAGAAGTAAGATGGATTTACTCAAATCGATATGCAAGTGTTGAATTAATGCGCATTAATTATAGAATTTGAAATTTCATCTCATTATTAATTTATCGTTTTATATCTCATTTTTACACAGAATATGCGTCTTTTTCCTTTATTTTATAAAAATTTTCTTTATCCAACAATTCTATTTCAGGATAGTTTTACGTTTAAATATCGATTTAACCAAAGTTTCGGATTTCCAAGGTTTCACTATAATTTTACAATCTACAGCAATTTTCAGTCACATTTATATACTAATCTGAACATTTTAATACATTAATTTTGTGCAGTACCGCTTTCACGAATGCCATCACCATTGCTAGCCTTAAAATAATTGAGTGTCTCTTGTTTGAGAATTAAGTGCGATTGACGACATTTGGGTTCTAGATCTGGAAGCAATATTCGCCGTAAGGGGAGAGGGTCTTTTTATGGAACCCTACCCTGTATTTAAGCCAGTTTTGGAGAAAACTGCTAAATATTACGAACGCCTTCGCCGACGAGTGCGATTTGGGTTTGAATCTGACACCTTCCTTCTATTAGCTTGCAGATTACAACCTGGAGTCGCTAGATGTATTAAAATTTTTCCAACATTAAATGTACAAAAGCATACTATTTCAATCATAGCATTCAAATTTAATGATCGAGTACTCATTATAGATAACTTATGCTTTAATATAAGCAGTTTCCCAGAATGTTTTCTTACAATTACGTTGACAAAAAATCTTTCAGTAAGACATTTTTCTAATTGCGTTAAAGCTACTTTGTATGTTGAAATGTGATTTGAATTATGTAAAAAAAAAAAAAAAAAAAAAAAAAAAAAAATGTTTCTCGAAAGGGAAATACATTAATTAAAAATTTCTATGACTTGGTTTTTCGAGATAATGTCCAGGCCTACCTTATCCATTGGGCTAATTGGACTGCAGCCCAAGGGCGCCACATGTTTAAGGGCGTCTTTCACATTTTTTTTTTTTTTTTTAATTTTATAATATATATGCATAAAGATGACATTTTTCTGGTCTAACTCAAAATTAATAGATCAACTTTTTAAAATTTTCTATATTAAAATTATTTCAAGTATATTTAAATTGTATTCAACGTTTAAACAAACAAACAGACAGACTAGCCTATTTCCACAAACAATTTCAAATTTTGGTGATATGAGTCACACTTTTAATAAAATCTAACTCTCTTATCCCTTTTTTTTTTTTTTGGGGGGGGGGGAGAGGGGAACGGAAGGTAAGAGATTCTAAAGGCTGATTGTTTACGCTAATACGTAAACCTGGCTTCCATCGGTGGTCTTTTTATAGAATCCTAGTCTGATTTCACGCGAGATTTAGAGAAAATCAACAAAAATTCTGAATAGTTATCCCCCACTCCCAAGTATGTCTGACACTTACTGTAATTTTTTCATAAATTGATTATAAAAAGTTTCATTAAAATCGGTAAGAAGGTCATATAAAAACAATTGTTTTCTTTCGAACTGTTCTTAGTCACCCCCTTCCCCCTTTCCCGCAGGTATATACTATACTAAATGAATGTTGTACCATATCAATTGAATATCATTCTTTAAATTCATTATTTGAAATTTTTAGTTCCCTATCTTACTATAGGTATGGGGAACTTAAGTATGAAAATTTTCGACCTCGGTTATTTTACTTTTTTTACACGTTTTCAGGTGTGAGGAATCCGAAAATATCAAAATGGGTATGGTGTCCGTCTGTAGGGTGTCTGTTAGTTTGTTAATCCGTTAGTGTGTTAGTCCGTCAGTAAGTTAGTATGTTAGACTGTGTACATGATATCTCACGAACAATTGATCGCAGAGAGGTCGGACCAGTTTTAAAATATTATTTATGACACTGGAAAGAACGCTATTCATGTGCAACATTCTAATTGAAAAACTTCAGAAGTTATTTGAAATTTAAGATTTCCCTTACATGGGAGAAAAGGGCGAAATTTCACTTAAACGTGCATAAAAAGAAATATTTTTAGAAGAAAATAAATAACATTTTTTCTCTACTTTTAGCAAA
The DNA here is from genome assembly GCA_963930645.1 of Salticus scenicus. Classification (NCBI taxonomy): domain Eukaryota; kingdom Metazoa; phylum Arthropoda; class Arachnida; order Araneae; family Salticidae; genus Salticus; species Salticus scenicus. The sequence goes on along the minus strand of OZ005651.1, from coordinate 266,691,796 downwards.
TTAATTTTCTTACACAGAAAAATTAATATATGATCTATGGTTGTAGGTAGGTAGATAATTAGGTAGGTTGTGTCGATGTCGCACCATTACTGCGCTATGGATAATTGGCGACGGTCTGGGACGTACCCTTACGGATGTTACGGAGACATACCAACACAGTTTTAGTCCTACACGAAGGGGATGGCTCCCCCGCTTCGGTGGCCCCTAGAGGTACAATTTTGATGGGAACATGGAGGATATTGCGGCCACAACATATTTTACGTGCACCAGCTACCATTAGTGTACACGATGGTCTTTGGCCGGCTCGAGAACCGAACCCGCAATCTTCCAATTACGAGCTCGGCGCTCTACTAACTGGGGTACCGTGGTCCGGATCTAAAGTTGTAAAAAAGGAATAAAAAGGCTCATATACTAAAGCTGTAATGCAAAATGGTCTAGATATTGTGAATTTCTTTCTATTAATGTATATATATATATGGCATTGAATATGAGGACTTCCATAATAATTTTCTGCTTTTGTCTTGTTATATGCACGGTTAATATTCCTTTTCAGGGAAAGAAAGCAGCGAATAGGTGGGCAGAGCTCTGCATGTGTTAATAAGTAAAGTGTGTTTGGGGGAGGCGAAGCCTCCCTCGGGGGTTGGTGAGCGGAGCGAGCAGGGGGCAGAGCCCCCTAGTGTATAAAATAAAACTTGTAAGTTCCTAAATTGTTTACTAAAATTCCGATTATACGTCGGCTCATCAAAATATTATTTTATGCCAGTCCAATGGAAGAGGTATATCTTACATTAGTAAACAAATATTTCATGTTATTCTTATTTCTCTTAATCTTTTAAATATTATCTTTTTATATGCATTTAAACATCTTTGGGCCGAGTTTTCATAGAATAAAAACCAACTCATAGAACTTTTTTACCACCTGCAAAAAACGCAAAGGTGTTTCCTATGTTATGTTCAGTGTAAAATGAAGATTCTTTTTAAAATACCGATCATGGACTTTAATGCATCAGAAATATTTTTGCAAGTTCCTCTACACGCATTAGTTGCGATAATTATATCATTTTCAATACAGAATATCGATATGTCATAGAAAACTTGAATTAGGTATATCAGCTCCAAGTCCTTTAATAAGTTTTTTCAGGTGACTTTTTTTCCGTCGTACGAAAATTTAGATACACGTTATAAATCACCATTGCACGAACTATATAGATTGTGGTGACTATAGTACTTATAACTTCTTACTGGGACACAAAGGAAAATTCTTTATCGTTATGGCCTATAAGCTCAAATTATTTAAAGCACATAGCGTCTAAACGCCTTATTCAAATGAACTAAAAATTTATATACATATTATAAGTTACTGTCACGCGATCTGTATTAATTATAGAGAATCTTGCACTGGTAGTTCTTTTTACAAGGACATAACGATTTTTTTTTTTTTTTTTAAATCATTATGGCTTATGACCTCAAACTTTAAAGTGTGATAGCATATAAATGTCTTATAAGATGAAGCTAAAAATTAAAAAAATAGTGGGGGTATAGCTTGACAACGTTTCTTGATAATACGTATTAAATTTCGAAAATAATAATAGCACCATTTTTTGCTACATCTTATAACGATTTTTTTATTCATCAGGGCGACCGAACTATTTTTCTGTGACTTTTTTACAGTGAAAAATACTGTAAAATACTATAAATACTGTAAAAAACACCCTGTTATATTTTTCTCTTTTGTCTATTTAACGACATCTCTTATTTTACTTTGCTTATACAACCGTTAACCGTCGGAAAGTCGTAAGAAGTCACTCAAGATTTTTACTATTTTTGCGATGATATGTGTGTGCGATCACGATAAGGCCTAAACGCTTTGTTCGAATTCGTTTGCTGAAAGTTGGTACGAACGCAACATAGCATGAACCCTATTGATTTTGGTGAATCTAGAACTTATAGTTTTTTTTACAAGTACACAAAGAAAAATTCTTTATCATTTTGTCCTATGGCCTAAATGTTTAAAGTGCGATAGCGTCTAAACGCCTTATTTAATTGAGCTGAAACTTTATACACATATTATAGATCAGGAGTGTTCAACCCACGGCCCGCCGTATAGTTTTCTGCATCCCGTGAGGAGACTAGCGATATTGTTCGTTTTCGTTAGCTGTGACCCTGCTCACCTATGCGCATGCGTGAGGTCTGCATTGATTTTGTTAAAATAGGGTAGAAGCGTAGAAGATGAGAGAATGTTTACATTTTACGAGTGAGAGATAAGTTGCGGTTTCTTTTTTCTTTTTTTTTCTTTTCAGGACATTATTGAATTTTGAGGCGATACTTCTTCGTTATATTCGTATAAAGGCAAAATGCTGATTTTTCCCCCTTGTAATTTTTAAATAAGTGTAGAAGATCAGTTTTATTCTTCGATGCAAAATAAAATCCGTAAACTTAAAAGTAAATGCCTGTTTTCTTTCTTTCTTCTTCTTTTTTTTTTTTTTTTCAGTTAAAATTATTTTTATTTGCTTACTTGATCTCTAAATTCGTACTATATCTGTCATACCTGAACACTTGTTTCATGCACTGATTATAGTAGTAAATTAATTAAAAATGACTTAAATTAGGTAAAATTTACATAATTCATTAATAAAAGAAGAGAAAAAGAACAACGTTTACAGTAGACTTTACCTGTAGTAAAAGTAATATATTTTTTTCTTTTAAATTATACTGCTAAAATAAAAATACCATATTTTTGGATCTCTATTTTACAGAAATTTACAGAAAATCGTATTTAAATCAAATCATTAGATTTTTTTATCATGATTATTTTACACCTTTTATTTTAAATAACTTTAAATTCGCGTAAAAAGGTAAAATAAATATTGAAGACTCATAAAAAGAAAACGAACACGTGTAGAACGAAAAGCGCATTTGGCTAAGTGCCCATCTCATTCAACGCATCACCCCTTTTCCGAGTAGGATCGTTCCGCGAGAGGTAGACATGGTTTACGAAAACGGACAGTATGTACAGTTTGACAACTTTGGTTAACACATTAAAAATAAATAAATCCGTTCTGACTTTAAAGAAAAAAAAAAAAAAAAATTCAACGGTTATGTTAGCAAAAGAATCACACTGTTATAATGAAACCTTATTAAATCCATTATTCATTCTTTTTATTATAGTTATTAAGGTATAATCTCTTTTTTTTTTTTTTTTTTTTTTTTTTTTTTTGCGTTATTGCTAATTTATGAAGGAAAATAATTTAAATTAATATATTCAGCTCTGAATCTTCACCCTGCTCTCCCTCGAAAAAAGGCATTTCATTATAATTCATGCACTCACAAACATACACATATATGTGTCATGTGTGCATATACGATGCGGCGGCCCGCCTAAATAAAACAGATTTTCTGTGCGGCCGCCAAGTGTTTTGGGTTGGACAGGCCTCTTATTAGATCACCGTCACATGAATTGTATATATTTTGGTAAATTTATCATTCATAAATTTTTTACAGGGACACAACGAAAAATTCTTTTTTATTATTATCTACAGAATCAAATTATTTGAAATGCAATAGAGTAAAAATTAAACAATACAGAAAAATACTGAAACGACCTATTATAATTTTATTTTTGTTTATTTAATGAGTGGTCTTATATACTCTTTAACAAAAAATGTGACGCACCAGGAAGGAGTAATGCAAATTGGACACAAATTAACATACATACAGGTTTTGATGGAATCAAGCACCAATTCATCATTATCGTCAATCCTACGTGCAACTGGTACTTCAGCGACTTCAAATACCCTTAATAGGCGGCTCAGTGGGGTTGAGCTCAGTACCCGGATCTCTCTTCGACTGAGGACATTTGGAGCATCATAAAAAGGGTCCTACAACCAGCTCGGGATTTTACCAATCTAACGCAACAATTGGACAGAATTTAGCACGGTACTTCACAGGAGCACACCTGCCAACTCTATCAATTAATACCAAGCCGAATAACTGCGTACATAAGGGCCAGAACTGGACCAACGCGTTATTGACTTGTTTACTTTGTGAGGCCCTTTCTCTTGATTAAATCATTCAAATTTTCTAAAGCTGTAATCAATTGTTTTTCTCCACATGCACATCACACCTACCATTTTTTGTCCCATTCGGACGCCCCATTCCACCTCATCTACCAATTTTTGTCCCCATTTCATCTTGGTGTGTCTTTTTTTTTTTTTTTTTTTTTTTTTTTTTTTTTCCCTTTGGGGTAACATGAAATTTAAAAACTCGTTATTAATTTTATTAACCTTTTTCAAATTGATACTATTATTTTAATTTAGTCAAAATACGATTCAAAAGAGAACACATGATAAACCACCTGGTTAAAATATATTATAATCATTTTAAAAGTAAATTTAGCTCTTTGTGTATATAAATAGGAAATAAAGTGCATATAATTTGTAATTAAGCGTATTATAGTGAATCTCAGTAATATCTGTATAGTAAACTTAATTTTTTTTTTTTTTTTTTTTTTTTGTGTGTGTGTGTGTGGTGTCAATAAAAGAAGGTGAAACCAGGGCCGGCTCGACCATATAGGCAAACTAGGCGACGGCCTAGGGCGCTCAAATCTAGAGGGCGGCACAATCCAGACAACAATATCTATTTTATTTATTACTATCTAACGGGTGGTCCGACAACCAGGTGTGTTATTAAAGTTATTACTATCTAACGGCCCTTTAGAATAGATAAAATGTAGTCTTGGAAACACAGCACTCATGTTGTGGGAAAATTTTAAACACTCACAATCTTTGTCTAGAAAGGACTAAAACGTACAAGTCTGCTGCTATGACTTGGAAACATTTACTGAGTTTTTCTTGGCGTGTTTTCAATTGGACGTGTAAAAATGAAGTAAATGGATAATCCTTGAATTGACTTTTCAGGGCATCAAAGTCAATCTAATTTATCTGATGAGAAGCGCTAGAGAAAGATTCACAAACAACTGGCTTGATTTTACCATAATAACGATCTATTTATTTCAAAAACTTACAACGTCGAATTGAGTTTTGAAAACAGTCCTTCATTAAATCTGTCCATCTAATTGTTAACAGCTTTGCACTATATCTAAAAGTCACCGAGTCATTATTTAATGGGGCTGTACTTTATTGGAACTATAAAGTTCTTTCTCTCAATTCATGTTGTCTAGCTTTCATCTTCTTTAATCCATCCTTCATCTCTTCATGTCCGATTTTCATCTCATGTTGTGCTGCTATAATATGATTTTGTCCAGCTTTCAATTCTTTTAACTAGACAGTCTAAGCTTCAAGTTCTTTCATGTCTTTTGCAATACTTCTAGTCAAAATCATTAAGTGTATCTGCCTTACATCAGGTGCCAAATCAAATGTTACGAAACAGCGACTTTCTTGTTCAAGAAAAGAAGATCGTAAATGCACACATAGGTTCAAGTTGATTAATGAGCTTTATTTAACTCATATTCTCGAAACAGTCCAGCAAAACTGTCAATTCAATGAATATTCTCGAAACAAATAAATAAAACTAGGGTTTTTAAGAGTATTTTCGAAATAGTCCTATTGGACTGTTTCGAATCCTGGGGCAAGCAGTCACTTGTATCACAAAAATAAAGTAAAGAGCATTAATTACATTACACTATAGAGCAGGAATTTCATTTATTCAGGATCAGGAATGATAATCAAATGATTGAAGCGCAATCTCTATGAGACGATTGCTCAGAACAATTTACTGAATACAATCGACTTCTCGGGAGTTAATCAGGCTCTTTTTAAATTCTTGACTACAAATGGTAAAATATCGGGTTAATTCTGTGCTAAAATGTAGCTCGAAATTCCAGAACTCGGCTTCTATTGAAATTAGAACTTCGAAACTTTGGTAACTCGAAACTACCATTTTTTACTGAATCAATCAACTACATCAGTTTGTCAAGATCGACCTTAATAGAAATGTATAGACTGTCATTTTTGTTTCCAGTTTAACTGTAAATTTGCTTTTGCTGCAAGAGCCCATTTTATGAAGCGAAGAGGTTTAATGTATTGGCACAATGTTGAGTTTAATGATTATAAAAAACTGACAAAAAAGATGAAATTTCAGCCTTTTTTTTTTTTTTTTTTTTTACTTTGATTGTGTTTTGCACGCAAAAGATATTTTTTGATTCGAATTTTCTCAGTTGCTCAGCTCGTAGAAAAGCAATTTTACCAGGGTATAGCAATCGAAAGAAAAAAGGATTACTTCAGATTACCTTTGTATACACGTCTGATGCAGATGATTGATTGAAAAAGATTATAAAAGTAAGAATGTGTATAAGTATTACATTATTATTTATCTTATTACTTTTTGTTTGTATACGAAAAGTTATAAATATTTTAATTTTATAATTTTGAACTGACATGAAAAGAAAAGAAAAGTAATAAGATTTGAAGGAAGCTAGCTCTAACTAGAAAGAAGTTTTAGCTCTTTAGACTAGGTGACTTTGTAGGGGCTATGCGTGGGGGCTTTTTGGAATTTTACAAAGTGATTTTGTTATAGTTTCTTTTTCTAGTAGCTCAACTTAGTAATAAAATGTGAAATTCCGTTTTCAGTACAGTTGATACTTGAGACTATAGCTGTTAACAGAAAAAAAAAATTTTGGAGTACAATTTTGTAAGAGAAAATTAGAGAAAAAATATCATTAGCAAAGCAAATTAGGCTCATTTGAAAAGTTATTTTCGTCCGAATCTTAAAGAAACACTATCAGGATAATAATTTGAAAAAACAAAAGATTTTTCCACCTGAATCTGAATAAGCAGAAATCTTGCTTCATCTTCCAAAATAATTAGTAAATAAACAATAGTTTGATATGAAAGAAATAAAGATTGAGGCTTTGATAAACAAAACATGAAAAATGCTTCCGGTTTCACTTTGAGTTTATGTATCCTTGCAATGTGAGAAAATTCTATGGGTAATCTGCAGCGAATAGACGACATGACTCTCTGACGTATTCAAAGTCCTGAAGATTTTCTTTTATTTAACCTGTAGGAGTCTTCTTTTAACCCACAAACAATGGAATGTAGCCTATCATAGCACAGCTTTTTCCCACAAACATTGAAAGCTCCGCCTTGTTCTACTTGTCCATTCTCGACGAACACAAGCCAGGTCATGTATAAAAAATGTTAATTTCCTATTAGAATATAAGTGAAGAAAGTTTTTGTCAGTACATAACAAAAGACGACGCGCCAATGGTGAAAATGTGACCTAAACTCCACTACTAATGCACTACTAAAAACAAAATTTTTTTCTTGGAAACTGTAAAAGTGATTTCGGATTTGATAAACAGGAGGCATTTTCAGAAGAAATTAATATTGCGGTATCATTCCCATCGGAGTAAGAGCCAGCCCGATTACGAAAAATGAAAAAGAAGTTTAATTATGCAGTCAGCTGATAAATCAACAAATGATGCTAAACATCATTTTAAGATTAATTTTTATATTTCTTTTCTTGATACAGCAAAAAATTCGAATGATGAGAAGTTCAAACAGACCAAAAAGATAAATCATGTTTTCTGATGCCTTTCTAACGATTGTGAGTCTTAAAAAATCTTTCAAAGTGATTTTGAAATTATGTAGAAGATTAGGAGATTATCTGACTCGAGGAGACTCTAAGGATGTTGATGAAAGTACACTACAGGAAGTTTTGAATAATTTTCGTGAAAACGAACTAGTACATTGCGTATTGAATTTAGTAACAGCAATAAAATTGTTGCTGACACTTCCTGTGTCTGTGGCCAGTGTAGAACCCAGCTTCATATAATTGAAATTAATAAAAACTTACCAGCGTTCTATAGTGACGTGAGAACGATTTGTAGGATTATCACCATTATCAACAGATCAAGATGAAGCTAAAACAATTCATTTGAAGGATATTGTTTCTACTACCGCTAAAAGTAGTGACGAAAAAACAATAATATGCAATAAAAATAAATAGTTGATTATTTATTACAGTATTTGTATGTGTATAATTGTCTGTGTGTCTTACATTTAAAAAAAAATTGTTTCAATGGGGCGCCACGAAAATTTTTCGCCTAGGGCGCCAAATTTGCTCGGGCCGGCGCTGGGTGAAACGTAACTTTTATACGAGGCCTTTCTAAAGGATTCTGATCCATAGTCACGTGAGATTCTGGGAAAGCCACAGAAAATTACATAAGCAGCTAAACCAGCAGTATGACTGACCTGGTTTCGAATCCCACCTTTCCTGTTTACCAGCTTCGTAAGTAGAACTTCACAGCTTTTGGTGGTACCACTTCAAATAACAACCGCACATAAACCGTAGTGTATCCAAATATTTTTATATGCCCCTGTAAATGAATTATAAGTGCAGCACGTACGACTTTTCACAGAGAACATATTATTTTACACGTCAGAAAATTTTAGTTTTATTGGACGATCAATTTATATTTAAATAATTTACAGCACAGACAGACTTACAGACAAACCGAAATCATAAACATTTTGTTTTCTTTCGAACTATCATGAAAGTATTGAAACAAATTCTTTTATTTTGCAAAATTTTTTAACATGATTTTCAGGGTTTGTAAAATACAGAGGGCTTCAAAATATAATTATAATGAAAGATCGCATAAAACACGTTTCCAACAAAAAATATTTCATTGTTTGATTTTAAGATTTACTATAATAATAATAATAATAAAAACCCAATAAACAACAGAAGATCCATACAAACGAAATTATAAAATTTGTTCCACTGTTTACACATTTTGGATTATATATATCTTTCCTGTTTTAACTTATGCTTCAGAAACTTAATTATTAATGAGTAAAATTATACAAAAGCTTCTAACAACACAGAGAAGCATGGAGATATGCATGTTAGGATTCACCTGAAGAGACAGAAAGCGAAACACATGGATTAGGGAGCAAACCAAAGTTACTGATGTCTTTCGTAGAATTAAAAAGTTAAAATGCAGCTAGAATGAGCGCCTTGCCAGAAGAAACGGCGATAGATTGGATCATCGAAGTCCTCTTTTGGATTCCGAGAGATAAGAAAAGATCAGGAAAAAAAAAAAAAAAAAAATGTGTCGTTCGAGAGATGAGATTGTGAAGTTAGGAAAAGCGGAATGGAGAAAAATTTCAGGAAACAGGGTAGATTGGGATCACCTAGGGAAGACCTTCATCTTGCAGTGGATTGACAAAGGCTGATATTGATAACATGCTATGTATATAAATATTTTATTTAAAAAAAAAAAAAAAAAAAAAAAATGGTAGGGAGATGATAGCGTTTGTTGTTTCACGGCATTTCACCGAAATGCTTTTGCCAGGTTCGATCCCAGGTGCGCTCGTCGGCCTAGCCGTTCAGAGTTTTCCGTGGTTTTCTCCGAAACTTGCGTAAATACTGGCTAAGACCCTTTAGAAAGATCCCTCACGGAGGGCACTCCCCCTCAGGCCTAGGATCCTGGCCTTACTTCCCAAACACCGTAGTGCTTGGACAAAGAGTTAATCCGTAGAGCACTAATTGAAATATATGAAAAAGAAAAAAAAAAAAAAAAAAAATCTGTCAGAGCCAGAATTTAATCTAGTACGACAGGACTTTTTTGTATATTAGAAACGTTTTTTTGTCAATTTTTCCATGTAAAGGCCTGTGATTTGTGATAATTGTGCATGTGCATACTCGTATCAACCCCCGATTGCATACCTTTATTGAAAGAGATAACGTCTATTGTAAGTCAAGTCAACGAGGTGCTTCGAAGTACCCGCATTTGGTCACGGGCCTCTACACAGTGTTGCTAGATTGGGGACGTTTTTTATTCAACTACCACCAATAATTTTGAGAAGTGATATTTGATGTATGTAAAAGACGATTAATCTTCGAAGCGATTAGGCAGCAGTTACAATTAAAAATTGCTGGTGGATATTGAATTAAAAAAGTCCCCAATCTGGCAACACTGGCTCTACAATAGTTTGAAGTTTGGATTAGTTCCCCAAATGAAAAACAATAATTTTAAATTTTTCGATGAATTCTCTTCCACTTTTTGAATTAAAATCTACATTAAAAGCCCCGTCAAGAAATAAACCAAATACATTAAACTCAAATTTATTTATTTATTTAACTGTAAGAACGTGTGAAAAATAGTTTATTCCATAATTTTGAATCCGATTGTCTATAAAAGATTCAATAAATAAAAATGACGCGAAAGTAATATTGAATTATATTCATGATGCTGAAGCATGTAAGAAAAATTGCTAAAAATAATCTGAACCCTCTCTCTCTCTAAATCTAACTTTTGAACGGTTTGAACTTTTTCTCAGATATTGGTGACTTTTGTTTAACTTAATCTTTTTACTAATTATTAATCCAACACATTAAAGTCGATTTTTAAATATGTCAAAGTTTTTACAATTACATACAATAATTATCTTCTCCCTCAATTTAAATAAAAGAAAATTGTTACAGGTTTATTTTTTCCGACATAAAAAGAAATATATATTTATTATTCGCATGCAAATAAATTTATTGTCATGGGATTATTTTAAGAACTAGCCTGTTCTTCCGCAAGCTTCAGAGAAAACCGTAAAAAAAAAACCCAACAGCTAGATGGACGAAGGCGACTTGGGATTAAACCCGACATCTCCAGCCTACCAGCATCGAGAACAGAACCGTTCGGCCTCGGAAATAGGCTTTTTTTATTGAAAGTCCAAAAAATAGTATTAAGCACCTTCAAATAATTTGTTAAAAGTTATATTGTTAATAAATAAATTATTTTTTTCTTTTTAATTAGAATATTTCACTAAATATTTTAAACTAGTTTTTATATATAAAACCTTTTTACTTTCTCTTACCCATAGGGTCGAGAAAGTATTGTTTTAGGGTTAAATTTTCGAACGTGAGTTTTTGTTATATTTACATGTTCTGACTCTGAGGTCCCCTGAATACGAAAATCATGTTTTTAGAGAATGGTCTGTGTGTCTGCATATCTCAAGAACAAATAGTAGCAGAAATTCCAAACTCGGTAATCTAAATGTGTATCATATAGGGATGCTACACTGAGCTTTTCGTCGAGATGAAGCAAATGGTTCGTGTACAGGGACACTCAAAAGTATTCAAATACATTACGTCTACGGGGGAAATTGCAGGCATCTATAGACTACACTAAACCAAATGAAACGAATATATATTTTGTGTAATAGAGATAGTCAACTGTGAAAAAAAAAATGTGTATGTAGGAGCCTCGCCTCCCCCCGTGGGAGGGAAGTCCCCTCTCGAGGGGAGTAAATTTTCATGATGGGTTTCTTTCAAAAGAGCTCGCCAATACCTTTAAAACGAATGGTTCAACCATCGATCTGCGATAATTTAAAATAAAGTTATCATTTTTTTTCATTTTTAACAAAAAAAAAAAAAAAAAAAAAAAAAATGTAATATTGAAAATAAATTCATTATATATATATATATATATATATATATATATATATTTAGTGTTATACTAATTCTCTAATATGTAAACCGTGTGCATTATCATGGGAGATAATTTTTTTAAATAATAGTTTTAATAAATTATTTTTAATGAGTGAATTTGTATAGAAAAATATTGAAGAAAATCGTGTGGTGGCCACAACACACTAGTTATTTGTTGTTAGTGGATGTGCTTTACTAATAATATTTTACCATTTCCAAGAAAGCTGTTCGGGAATTGAAATAAATTCCTCATAGAGCTATGGTAAATAATGTATATTTTAAGCTAAATTTACATCGCTTGTTTTTTGTACATTAATGAAACGGGGGGTTGAGGGGGGCTACCACCCCCCTCACACAGAACTAGTTATCATATAAAACTCTTCCTAAGCCTAATTTGAATTGTTTAACATAGGTTATCATAACAGTATTCGTTATCTTACCTCTTAATCTCCAACCTGTATTTATAGTATTAAATTTCAGAAAAGAGAAAGTAGTGTGAGTGACACACCAGATTATTTTTATGAAAAGTATTTTAAAACAGATTTTTTTAATAAAGACCTGAAACAATAGTACGAGTACTTAGTATATAACTAATTTATTAGAATCAACTAATTTATTAGAAATATATATATATATATATATATATATTATAAATCACATCAGTTTTTTATTTACTTATTTTTATTTATTTATTTTATTTTTAATCATTCATAGAATTTTTTTTAAATAAAAGTATTTAAAGTTTAAGTATTAAAAATTTTCACTTATGATAAATAAAGTAGTTTTTAATTAGATTTATTTTTATTAAACTAGAGGGTTCTACCCCCAGCTCTCTCCGATGACCAGTCCTCGAGGAAGGCTTCACTTCTCTTGCGGGGCTTTACCCACATAATTGCCGCTTGGCTTTTGATTGAATAGGAATATTGATAATATATAACATAAGACAAAAGCAGAACAATATTATAGAAATCTCCATGTTTGCCATCACGTTGAAATACATAATCTATATAAATAAAAAGAAGTATCTGTGTGTGTGCCTATGTGTCTGTTTGCGCTATGGTGTTCACACTACTGATCGCAGAGCTACAAAACTTAGCAGATGGATACCTGAGGCCCTACATGTATGCACCTCACCGAAAATTTTTCGAATTTGAATATTATTAATTTTTTTTTTTTTTTTCCTATTTTAAATATTGGCTTCTCTGTTTCACCTTTCTAAAATTTATTCTTTCATTTTAATTATCTGCATATCTTAGCAGCGGCAATTAGGTTATTTATTTAATTCTTTCATTTGAAGACGAAATCTTATTATTATTATTATTATTATATTTATTGAAAATGAAATGGTAATGCGGTAAAAAAAAAGTAAGTATATTAAATTTCTAAATTTAAAAACGTATTTAAAAAAAAAAAAAAAAATATGTTTATGTATAACTTTTATAACAACTTTTTTCTTCTTCTTCTTCTTCTTTTTTTTTTTTTTTTTGTAATTAATTCCTTTAAAAAATTTATCATCATTATTATTATTATTTTAAATTTATAGTATTTATCAGAAAAAATAGTTATTTAAGAAAGGATTAAAATAATTAAAATTTGTTTTTTATTCATTTAATTATTTTTAAAAGAAAATCTACTTTTTATTTTATTTATTATGTTGGTCAGAATCATATGGTAATATTGTGTAAAGAGCGAGGGCAATAAAATGTATGCTTCCAAAACTAAAATATTTAATAGATGTTGAGATACAGTCATTTTTAAAATAATAGTTCTTAAATAATAGCAGATCCACCTGTGATCAATAAATACCCAAATTGAAGTGCTCGAGAAAGACCTTTCTGTAGGCAATAGGAACATGGACCCGATGCAGTGTGGGCGAAAAAATAGCTGCTGTAGGCAGTGGGTACCGTACCCGAACTTATGAAGTAAAGTTAGAGCGATTTCAATGTAGGTATTTTTTTTTCTCTTTTGTTTTTATTTATAATGTTATATAAAAAATAGTGATTCAATTATTTTGAAAATTCATTTAAATATAGTGACCAGTGAAGCGGGCGTAGCCTGCTATTCTATATAAATAAGGAGAAGTGCCTGTGTATTTGTCTCTACTCTGGTGCTCACACTACTGATTGCAGAGCTATAAAACTTGGCAGATGGGTAACTGGAATTCTGCAGGTGTGCGCCTCATAGAGAATTTTCCAAATTTCAAATATGAATTTTTATAATAATAATAATAATATTTTTTTTTTTTTTTTTCAGTTTTAAACATTGCCTTCTCTATTTTTTAATTCTTTCATTTCAATCGTCTGTGTATCTTAGCAACGGCTATTGCGCTATTTATTTATTTAATTCATTCATTTAAAGGCAAAATATTTTTTTTTCTTCTTTTTTTTAATTTATTATAATTATTGCAAATCAAATGATAATAAAGTAGAAAAATTAAGTATATTAACTTTTAAATTTAAAAATTTACTTATAACAGTTGTGTCTATGCATAATTTTTATAGTAAAACAACTTTTTATTTTTCATTTATATATACATATATTAAGACAAAAAGAAAATAGAAAAAAGATTTATTATTTTACAATGTTGAAATTTTGTACTTAACTTATTATGGTATAGGGATATTTAACTGATTGTAAAGGGATTTTTTGTATGACGACCTACGACCATATGAATGCATATACACATACACACATACAATTCTTAAAACCAAATAGAATAAAATATTTCAGTGATTTGATAAATATTTTTACCCTTCTAATGCACTTTTATAGTTTCCTATAATGTCTGATATTCGTTTGTGTATGGATAAATAAATTATATGTGTGTAAATATTTATTAAATAACATCAGTTTTCCTTTTGTAATTCTTAGTTTTGGTTAACATTCTAATTGAAATTTACTTATTGCTTTGAAGGCTTGATTTTTAAATAAAGAAATAGCACATTTTTTTTTTTTTTTTTTTATTTAATTTAGCAAAGAATTTAAATATAAGATTATGCATTTGCGTTAGTCAATTGTCATGTAATTTAGTAAATGATATTCGACAACAGATATATTTTGCTAAATATGATGAATTATTATTATATAACAAAAGATTTATTTTTCTCAGATGAGTGTATAAGGTGAAGGTATATTAAAACAATAGCTTTAAATAAGTTTAAAAAAAAAATAAAAAATGATCAAACCAACAGACTGACATTTTAAAAATTGTGGTGCTTAAAAATAAAAATGTACTATTCATCTGGGAACCCTGCATTTGGGAAAGGGGGGGGGGGATATCCTTGTATTGGATTTCTTTTTGCCCAACATTATTATTCACATTCATTTCTCTACAATTTGGCAAAAATTATATTTAATTTTGTTAAATGCTGAAATAAGCTATTATTTCAAATCTAATTGATAAAATTATGATTATATATAATCGATAATTACCGAAACACGTAATAATTTTGGAGTCGATTGTCAAAATACGGAATCATTTCGCCGCTAATTAATAGATCTGGTGCTTTTTCCAAATCTGACTGTTAAAAGACCGTGAAGTTTTTGAGACCGACTGTCGAAATACGGGATCGTTATACAGCTAGCGAAAATTACTTTTTCTTAGACTTTAAATTAGGCAATTTGTTCGCCATTAAATACACTATTTAAATACACAATTATATTTTTTAAAACTAATTCCTGAAACAATGCGATTATTTTACTATAGATCAACAAAATTTCTGCGTTTTTAATGTCTAATTTTCTCAACGTGCGATATTCTAGCAGTTTATTGCTGAAAGCCAGGATCGTTTTCCGCATAAAACTCAAAAACCTTAATTACTGCAAGTACTTTAAATGTATGGCTCTTTTTCATTGCCAGTTTTCAAGATGATATGCAATTATTTCATCGCTAGCCATCGAAAACTGTGCTTTTTTTCCCTTCAGAGAAAATTAAATAATAAACGTCTTTTGGTGCATTTCAAACATCTTGTATATGTTAATCTTCAGCTATTGCTATCATCTAATTTAGCATCATTTGCTATTTTAATCGCAACTACTCGGCAGCACGATTCAAAATTCAACTAGGAACCAAAATTAAGGAAAAAAAAAATGAATGTATATTCCATTCACATCATTTTTCTCAAATAGGACATTTAAAAATTAATCATAAACACTTGTACAGAATCCACTTTAAAAACGCAGCAAAAATTTTTCATTCTATCTTTGCATTCATGCCATTCTCTTAAGAAAATAATAAACATCTCATAATCTTCTTTTTTATTATTCAAAGTAAAAGTCTATAGTAGGAGAGATAAAATAATTGCTTTCTTTCTTTACTTTTTTTGCTGCGCCTGTCAATCAAATGCGATACTCCTCTACCAACCAGTAGTAATGAGGAGTGAACTCAAAACGTCACACGCTCCTCCCTATCTGTCTTTCGTTTTGAGCTGGCTGAAAAAGACTGCTGACAATTTTTTTATGGCTGCAGACAAAGATTGAGAAAGTTTCGGGCAATTTTTTTTATTATTTCAGACAAAGATTGTCCGAAAGTTGTGAATTTTTTTTTTTTCTTTTTTTTTTATTAGTGGAGACAAAAACTGTCCGCAAGCCGTTTTTTTGTGTCCGCGACTATGTCGCCGTGTTTCTGCCACTGGGAATAGAAATGATTAAATTTTTTATCTGAAGAGGGTACTCACTGTTTAAAATAAATATGCCAAAAATGTTTGATTAAAAAAAAAAAAAAATGCTTATTTTACTTCTACTTAAAAGAGTCTGGTAGGGTTCCCATATGGGTCAGGGAGAATCTGGAAAAGTCAGGGAATTTGAAATTATTGAAAAAAGTCAAGGAAATGTCAGGGAAAAATCACAAATATTGTCTAAAAAGCTGGAAAAATGATGATATAAACCTGGAAAATGCTTTTTGAGCATTCAGTGTATGTTGCGGGTCACATGACTATGCTGTCTTTTATGTCGCAAACTGTTTTATGTTTTACGCTGTGAGCTTACCTTTTATGTTGCAAACCAAATTTCATGACTTGAATTTTTTAAAAATAGACCTGGAAAAGTCAGGGAATTTTATTTTTGAAATTGAGTTGGAACCCTGTTATGAACCCAAAATCACAACTAACTTTTTCTACATTGAGATCTCAGAAGGGATATAAAAAATTAAACTACAGTGGAGATGCAGATGAGTCATATGCCAGCAACAACATAAATAAAACAAACTTTAAATAAAGACAATTTTGAACCAGAACATCTCTAATTAGCAAATGAATTGATTATTATTTACTTACTTATGATTTATGCTGTCATTAATTTGTAAGTGTAGTAATTTATTATCTGAATGGCTTCTGATATAAATTTATAACCTTATATTGTAATCATTTTGCAATCTGTCTTTAAAAAACTGCGTAAGTTTTAAAACCATCACTAATGATTATAATCTTAAAAATTTGAAACTTGTAGAATTACACGCACATTTAAAAAAGAAATCAAATAATCAAATATTTAATGATCTTAAAAATTTTCCTGAAGAAAACTTTTTTTTACTATTTTACTAGTCATAAATATGAACTTTCAAAATAATGCCTTTTATCAAGTAAGCATATTATATGGTACAATTGAACCTCGAAAATCCAGACATCGAAAAATCTCTAAAATCCAGACGATTTTTCAATTTTAATTTTAAAATAAGACTTAGCTGTATCTTATTTCCATATTTCTTGTGCAATGCAGTTTAAAATTCTTTTAATTGAACACTGAATACACAAATTTGAACATAATCTGACTTATTTTTATATTGTTTGATTGTGAATTAAAGATTTTATTTTTTTTACAAAAAAAGGTAGGTTATAAAATGGAAAAAAAAAAAAATAAAATAAAAATAAAATCATAGTTAAAAATAATTACTGAAATGTTAAAAAAAATTGTTTCCTTAGTTTATTAGCAGTTATTGAGGAGGCATTATCAGTTGTTTATTATATTTTAGTGTAATATATCTGTTTTAATTTAACATAAGTCTTTTATTATATTTATATTTTAATTAACCAATTTGATTTGTTGTTTATTTTCATTAACATAAAATTGCAGTTTGTATGTTATTATAATACCACAAAAAATTAGTTTTCAATAAATCTCCAAAATCTGGAATCGCCGTGGTCCTGCCAAATCCGGATTTTCGAGATTCAACTGTAATTATAATACAATTTAACATGTAGAGTAACTAAGTTTTTTGTAATAACTTCTGATCCCATAGAGATCCCACTCTAAAAGTTTCAGGTTATATAGCTTTTAGTATAACCAAAAACATATTTTTTTCAATTTTTTTTAAAAAAACACTATCTTTGAAATTTTTAAAATTTAAAATTTTTACCCAACATAATGATGTTGCATATCAAATTAAACCTTGGAAAATACTCTTTAAAATGAGGGGTCATAAACTTCTCTATCCCTTATAGAACTTCAGAAATTTGAGATTGAAAATCCTTACTCAAGCTAAAAAATGCTGATTTTTTTCTAAAAATATATTCTCATTTATATCATCAAGGAGAATGGTTCCTGCAAGTTTCATAGAAATCTGAGGTGGTCAGGTTGAAAATTGAAATTTTTTGGTTGATTTGGCATGGAATTGTGTAGGTTCTACACAATTGTGTAGGCTTGACATCTACATATCCACATACATTTCTGCATCTACAGCAGTCATATGTCATAAACACAGGAAATGAGTGATTGTACCAATTCCTAGAAAGTTTAAATTTAAAACGAAAACTTATTTGTAGTTCGATTATGATATGAATGCATCCGTTATCTGTAAATAAACTTCCATTATCCCAAACTAAATAGATCTTATTTGTCTTTTAAAGAACTGATTTCAAGAAAATCATTAGAATCACTTTTTAGATACCGACTTTTACCAAAATTTGGCATACTCAATTGAATCCAATCTTATTTGTAGTTAGATAATGAATCCATCCAATATCCGTAATTCTATTATCCCAAACTAAATAGATCTTATTTGTCTCTTAAAGAACTGATTTAATATCATATATATATATATACAGTCGGTAACAAAAGTGCCCGAACACTAGCGAAAATTCCTATGTAAAAAAAGTACACTTCATACGGTTTTGTTAAATAAATCCTTGTCGAATCCTCTTCTTAGTCAGTCTAAGAACATGATTCGATAAGGATTTATTTAACAGAACCGCATGAAGTGTACTTTTTTTACATAGGAATTTTTGCTAGTGTTCGGACACTTTTGTTACCGACTGTATATTTATATATATACATGAAGAACTGATTTTCTTCAAAATAATAATTTCGCCATCGTCCACATTTTCAACCGCAAGTTCACTTAAGCGGCTTTCCAACCGGAAGTGTATCGTTTCATTTGTATGTACCCCTAAGATAAAAAACTTCCGTGTTATTTTCCTCAATAAGACTCCTTAAATACAACAATAAAAAATCTCTTTTTGTTCGAGATAGTTGGCAATACTTTGCCCGACGGTAACATTTCCGCCAGACGGCGCTGTTTAGAAGTATAAATATTTGAACTCCAACCATTCCAACTACATTTGGATTTGTTATTGAGTTCTTTCTAGTAACGCTGAATACAGCGTTCGAGAAAAAAAATATAGAACACTTTTACATTTGGCGAAAAATCGCCAATACTAGTAACACCATGAAATTTAAGCTGCGTTTGAGGTTAATGGCGTAAATTGCTATGTACACTAAATCCTGCCACATGCTTTAATCTTGCTTTTTGATTGGCTGAGTTGCTGTAAGGGGTTAGCGCTAGATTTCACTTACTAAATAGTCCCCTAGATTAACGTGATTTAAGGAAAGTCGTCGCCAATTTGGCTATATAAGGTATGCCAAATGCGCAAAGCAAAAAAATGTAATTTTAATATTTCATGAAATATAAACATTTTTAATTGTAATAAAATCTAAACGTTTATTTATTATTTATACAGAAAATATATGTTGTAAATAACTTTATTTGACTTTTTTATTGTATCATTAAGTACATTAGGCCTAATGTGTATTGTTTGATGTTTTAAATATTCATCAATATTAAATATTTACAACTTTCGAAAATTAGTCAGAGGCACAGTGTAGCTTTCAATTCAATTCATGCAAGTATTTAACAAAGTAAGTATCTTTTTCAAAGATCAATAATTGAATAAAATTTTTGACAAAATTATCAAAGCGCTAGAAATATTTCGTACTTAAAAGATGTGCACCTAATACTTTTTTTTTCAAGTATATATTTGTTGAGTCATGATCTTAGTTTTTATGCTGTTTATAAAAAAGTAAGTTGATGATAAAGATTAATGATCGAACTAAAAAAAATATGAAAATTGTGGATGTGTGGTTCAATAATTTTGCTACCGACTGTACATTTGCGGATGACTGAGGGCGATTTTCTAATCAATTTCCGGTTTGATATCCTAGTTTTTTAATTTAAATTTCATGTTGATAAAATTATTATCTTGGCACTATTAAAGCATGAAGCAGTGTATAATTTTTTATTCAATACAGTGCATTCATTACATTTTTTTCTACGTTCTAAAATAATAGTATGTATAGTCTTTATCTCTTGCTTTAGTTAACATGTAGTTGAAATTTACTTATCCTGTATAATAAACCTGCATAATTTGAATTTTTTTTTTTTTAAACAACTTTTTCTTTTATATATGATAGGAAATATAAAGTAACACCTGTTAACAAAAATGCAAATGATTTCAATATACTACTAAATTTGATATTTCAAAACTTAAATGCATCTTGAATGTTGTGTCTTCATATGTAGCTCATAAGTGTTAGCTCTACGAAGTTGTTGTTATTTACTTGCAAAACATTTGTATATTACAATAGCAATAAGAAAGCCTTGTTCACTTCTTATACCTAATATGCAGGTCTGGAACTGGATCATTTTATTCTGTAATAGTTGTGCATCAGTATGAGTATTTCATTTTAGTGAGTATTTTATTACCTCTCAAGAGTGTTACTCATTTATTTTACACTATTTTTAACACGCTTTTATTAGCTTCGCCTGTATGTATGTTTGTTTATAACCGCTCTGGGAGCAAACAAAAAATCTATATTGTAAAAAAATACTTTCCCTACGTAAACGCTGTAGCTCTCAGGTAAAGCTCCACACTACGAACCAAAAGGTCTAGCGTTCGAGCCCAGTCAGGGGAGCTTTTTAAAAAATGGTTTTTGTTTAGTTCTAAATTATTTTAATTAAAGATTTAAATGTATGTAAATATTATGGAGTGTCACCAACACAATTTTCTCTTGCCCTGCATTTTAATACTAAGATAGATATTTTGTGCTTTTTAGTTCACATTTCTATAAAAACGTGTTCTTTAATTTTTTAAAACTATAATATTATTTATAATATAAAAATAATGGAATTGGGAAATAGTGTGTTTTTCGTTATTAATTAGCACTCCATTAGGCGTGCTGTATCTCACAGATACACAGCTCTGAAATTCCTTTCTTTTGAATAGAGAAGAAATTCACGACTTTGATGAGAATAATGTCTGCCTTTCCTGTCATTGTGGTCACATAGACTGTCACCGGTGTAGGTTTCAGTGGATAATCTTTTCTGTTTTGGGGGTAAATTTGTGGTGTTGTATCTGTCGGGTACAATGTGCCTGATAGCGTCTGTCTTTTAATTTGTTCAGAATTTTTCCGTTTTTGGATATATATATATATTTTTTTTTTAATGGGTAAAAAACATTTTATTAGATTTAAACAATTAAAAAGTTTTCCAAAGATTACTTTTTTTTTTTTGGGGGGGGGGGGAATTAAGATTTAGACAGGAAATTTCAATGAATGTGTCACTGTAAAAGAAAATTTGACGAAATATGTTTCTGAAAACTACAGTGCAAGTTATTCAGTGACTTTGATTATACTGCATGCTTAGTAGATGACTATGTAGGAAAAATTATGTAACAAAATGACCAGAACTAGTTCAGAGAAAAAATATTACAATATAGTAAAATTACTAAGTATAATTTGATCTGCTAAGGAAGTGAGGATTATTTACGATTCATGTAATTGGGTCATTTTCAAAATTTGCTTACATATGCTGCCCCAGAGGAAAAAATAGAAAATTCAAGCATAAATTAACTTTAAAAGTTTAATTTGAGCAGTGTATTAAGTAAAGAAGGCTATATTATATATTTCTAGCATTAAGGAAAAAAAAATGTATAAGTTTTTTTTAGACAAATGTTTAAAAATGTGACTCCAGACAAAAATGCCTGTGCTTTTCTAGTTATATGAAATTAAATGTCATTTCTTTGCTATTAAATTTATTTTTCATAAAAAAGTTGATATATATTAAATATGAAGTATTAATCTGTTATATTGATGGTAAATATTAATTTCTGGAACTTTCTACTTCAGCAAAATTAATAAAATATTTTGTCTCCCACTTTATTTCAACTCGGTTACCTTCTCATTATTTTAGCAAAAATAGGTTTATAATTCTGCCTAATGATGGCAGTACATACTTGAAAACATTGTTAAACTAGTTAAACATTTTAGAAATTTTTTATTCATGAATAAAACATGTAAATCAGGTGAAAAATCAGCATCGAAACCGAATATGTTATTTCCATTACGTACGGTAAACGGGTAATGGAAGCAAAAATTGTTACATAAGTGCTTAATTAGTATAGAATTTTTTACCCTTTGAGCACTGAATACTCGCGGCCAGGGACTGAATACTTTATGCGCGTGCTGCATAGTACACTGATAATTTTTGCCGGGTGCGTATTTGCGTCCATAGTCCATACTGATAACATCTGCTAAGTGCGTATTTGCATCCATAGTCTATATTAATGACTTTCGCTGGACGCATATGTGCGTCCATAGCACTCAAAGGGTTAAAGATCTGTATCCGTGGATATAAAAAAACTGATATCCTTTTTCATATCCGTATCCACGGATCAGTTTTTGACGATCCGGCACATCCCTACTAATGTTTTTTTCATATTTATATATTATGTGACATTACTTGTTAAGTATTTGCTTGATTTTTAAATAAGATATACATTGATTTAAATATTAGATAATAAAATGATTTCTTTATATCTTGGCTTAAAAAAAAAACATTGGAATGATATATATATTAAACTTGTAAATATCATTAAAAACTGAGTGGTAACAGACTTGACATTTGGCAACATATCAGTAGTGGCACCAGAAATTCTCCCACGGGGAGAGGGGGGAGGAGCTATATAGAGAGAGTTTATTATATGAATAATATTTGTACCATTCTATTTCTTAGTACTCCTTGTGGTTTTGGAAATCATCGTGCTATTCTCTGAGTGTATAATATTTTCTTTCCACAGAAAAAAATATGTGCAGGGTGCATGAAGGAAAATTCTTAAGAAAAAATTAATCTTCGTATCCCGTTGATCACAGACATATACAGTTGAATTTCCCTAAGGGGAAATCGTGCCATAGAAAATTGGCTCTCTAGAAAGATGGCCTTTCAATAGATGTTGTCTTCCTATTCACAGAGTAAATACAGAACAGCAGCGCAACCTATCAGCTCATATGCACTTAAATTGAATCAGTATGTCGTTTTAAAATGGTCCTCTCATATATTAAGTTTTATGTAATTCTATACGATAGAATCTGATATGTAGCCTTCTCGTTCACGGGAAAAATTAAAGCTCAGGAGCTTCACCTATCTGGCTATATGCGCTGAAACTGATTCCACATAATGTATGATAATGGCCTTGACATATACAAAGTTATTAGGAATAACCATAGAAACTGAGATATAGCCTTCCTCTTCTCGGGGAAAATAGCAGCAGAGAAACTTATCGGCTGATATGCACATAAATTAAATCAACCAGATGTTTCATAATAGCCCTCTCACATATCAAGTTTTGTTCGATTAATACAAAATAGAACCTTAGATATAGCCTCCAATTAAGTGAAAGAAATTGCAGTAGAGCAGCGCCACCTACAGGGTGATTTGGACAAAAAGTTAACAGACACTAATTTATGTCATGGTGCAACTACATACAAATTTATATGTAATTCTGTGCATTAGTTCTTGAGATACCGTTAGAACAAAATTTTTGTCACACATAGACAGACATTTTTTAAAATATGGTCAAAACGTGTATATTCATGGAAAACCGGAAGGATAAATCCAATACTTTCTTCTATTGAATATAGAATGCAAAAACTGGAATGCTCCATATTTGTAAAAGGAAAGGAAAACACTGCTAAAAGGAGAAAAACTGAAAATTTTGTACTTTTTCCCCGACAGTTTTTAGGAGAGTTTCACAAAGTGCATTTTCTCATTTTCTAGTCGCAAAATGAAATACTAAAAATTTACAAAATCCATTTTTGGAAATCAAGTACACATTTAACACTTATAAATTTTCTAATTGTGAAAAAGAATTAAAAAATATGCATCAGGTAATGAGTAATTATGGAAAAAAATTTTCCGACTGCAGAATAACATGGGCCACAGCTGTCATCAAAATTAGGTAATATCTGCTCTTAAATATTAAATTTCTTCGCCGGCCTGCCCCATCTGCCCCACCCCTGGTTCGCCACTGACAGTCATACATATCATGTTAGATTTTACTCATAATTACATTTATTTTTTATTCAGGGATACCGTTTGTTATATATGCCTATATATATATATATATATATAGTATAGGACCTATTATTCACAATTCCAAAATCCAGAAGACCTCTTTTGGATTTTTTTAATGATTAAAAAAATAATTGTGTAAAACCAAATTAAAAAGAGAAAAAGAAAAGTATCATCCTTAGGTGAACTGTCAAATATTTTTTAGGTATTCTGAAAATCAGAAATTAAAGCACAATTTATTTTTCACAGAAGATTGTCAGGGGTGTTTGTAGTCTGAGAAATCACCAGAATCACAGGCAACCACATCAAAAATTCAGTGTTTTGATGTGATGATTGATTTCTAAGGATTTTTAATCATAGTTTTTTTTTTTTTTAAAGTTAAGTGGAAAAAATGAAATTTTTATCTCATGAGCCATTACTGTAAGTAAATATCAGTGTTGCATTTATACATTTGTTAATTTATATAAATAAATTTGTCTTGCTAATTAAAAATTTTTAGTTATTCATTGTAACTGCAGAGGAAATCAATAATTTTTTATTAGAAAGGTAAAACTTTTGTTTACAGAACAAAGTAACACTCACACAAGATAAATGTCTGTTCAAATACCAACAATTATTAAAATAAATAAATATTCTTACAATTTTGACTTTAACAAAGTCACAGCTGCCAAGTACTCTGATTTAATCGGTGTTTATCAGATTTTTATTTGTGTGCTCTCTTTATCCGAGAATTATCAGAAATCTCCGATTTTTAAAACTTAGCATTTCTTTCTTTGTTATTTTTACTTTTATTCATAGCTGCCAACTTTTCCGTTTTAGTTAAAGTTTTCCGATTTTTAAGTTAATCCTTCCAGCTTCCAATATTAAAACTTTCTTCCTTTTTTTTTTTTTTTTTTTTTTGTGGTGAATATAGTTTGTTACTAAAAAAATAAAAAATAAACCCATTAACTATTGGAAATCAAACGCTTTACGGAAGCCTTCCAATTCCCAATCTTTTTCCATCCACAACATAAATAATATTCATTTTAAACTTATTTTGTGAGATTCTAGAACATATAAAGAAATATAATTAGGTATTCAATATTACTCCCTTATGGGCTCATGTAATTATTTTTACTCCCCCCCCCTCTTTTGTTGTTTCCAACTAGCGATTAAATGCTCTGCAGAAGCCATTTGTTACCCAATCTTTCTCCCATTACAAAATAAATGTCAGTATTCAATTTAAACTTGCTTTATTAGACTTAAAAACTCGTGATGGCATGAAGCACTATTTGGCCAAAGCGCCGAATACCAAAGCTTCGGCCAACTAATCGCCGAAGCTCCAGCATCATTGTGAGATTGTTTTGCAGAAATCACAAACAATGAATTACAGAACACTCTGAAAATTCATCAGCTAAAGAACTGGAAGAATATATAAAACAATCTGCTTTTAAATAGAACACTTTGTCTGTTGGAATTGGTGGAGATGGAGAGAGAAAAAAATACTTCCCAGATTATCTGATTCGGCCAAACACTATTTATCTGCTCCAAGTAACAGTATATATAGCGAAAGGTTATTTTCTGAAGCTGAAATTGTGTATGAGGAAAAAAGGAATAGAATTCTTTCTAAAATGCAAAAACATTGATTTTTTTTGCATCATAATTTATAATTGTGTGATAAATGATAAAATGAAGTAAGGTTAATTAAATCTTGTATGTAATATGATGAAAATAAACATAAAAAACAATTTACAGTATGTCAGTTATTAACCTAGAAAACATTTTAACATGTGATAATAACTAATCTAGAATAAATTTTATAACTAATTATCTGGAATAAATATTTAGAATTTAGATCTAGGGTGAATGTGCAAGTAATAGGCACCCTCCTCATATTCTGGTTTATAAAAAATAAATAAAAATTCAGTGTTTATTTTTCAACAATTCTCTGCATGTTTTATAATCCTTGGTTATTGACTATATATGACGATGACTTAGTTTCAAAGCTAGAAATATTTAAAGAATGTTTCATGCAATATTTTAATAGCTTCATTTTAAAGTAACTAAAGCTGTTCATATAATTAAATTGTTAATTAAATATAATGTAACTTATTTCTTTGCAACTTCCAATTTAAATAGAATATATTATTAATTATTGTATGATTTATGTTTCCATAGGGCCAATGCACACAAACGTTTAAATTAAATATAAATTTCTACTATGTTTTATTATAAGGTACCATTGTGCATAACTTAAATGACAATATTTTATATAATAATAATTGTTAAAAGAATATTCACAACATAAATTGTTATCGCCTGAATCACGCTCATTATTTGTCCAGGCCACAGCTTCAGTAAGGTAACCGAAGCTTCATTCCATCTCTATTAAAAACCTATAAAGAAGTAAAATAATTTCTCAGTCATATTTTTTTTACCCACCCCCTTCTTCTCCAGCTCTAGTTAGCAATCAAAGACTCCAATGCTCAAGCTTTCTTAGTCTACTACAAAAGGATCACTCCTCAGAATAAAATTATTTTATTAGATTCTAGAACCAATAAAATGATAAATATGTACTTATTTTAGATTTTAATACTGAACTTGTTGAATCTATGTTTTTCCTCAATAACTTTAAAATACATGCTATAACACCAAACATACGTCTTATACAAGATTCATAATATCAGTAGCTGAAAATGTAAGATAGGAAATGTATGAGTTACAAAAACTATATATAATAATCATGCATCGTAAAAGAAAAAAATGCAGCCTGCCTCAATATCATGAAAAACGGCAGTTTTTCGAGTGACGCAAGCGGAAGGACAAACGGACGGAACGCTGCGAACTCATATATACGCCTAGTTTGACATCAAAGAGATTTGTAAAAGCCGACACTTAATATCTCAGCAAATATGCCATATTTTGTTCTGATATTTTCAAAATAGTCTTTTATCGTCGGTCTTAATCTATCCTGAAAATTTTACATATCTACATGCAGTATGTTTTGAGATCTGAATCTCAATTTAAAGCCAAAAAGGGAAAATGTGTGGCGTACGCTGCAAGGATGTAATGAAAAAATATCTCTAAAACCGCACGAACGATTTTAATTTAATTAATATTTGTTGTTAATGGGATCTTTCTGAATCTAGTAACGTTTTCGTTTTTTTTTCAGGAAAACTCTTGTTTTTTGTAAAAGTTGCTTTAAAAATAGAACTATATTACTCTGCCAAAATGCATGCTTTTATTCAGCGAAAATGTCGTAATTCGGTTCTCACTTTCAAGGCACGTTGGTTGGCTGACCAACGTGAATGCAGTCAATGAATTATTTAAACTTTCCTTTTTTTTGACGCAAAAATACTTTATTACATTTTTTATATATTTATTGTATATATACTAAGTCAAATTCACTTAAATATAGTTTCTCTTTTGCTATGAAAAAGATATTTTTGAATTTAAAATTTCATATTTAGTCAAAAAAGTATTTAGATAACATTTTAAATAAGGAAGTATTTTGTAATTTTAGACATTCCATTTTATCTTAATAATGATAAATTTACAATTTTTTAAAGCAAAAAATTTTTAATAATTCATAAACATTGATTTTGTAGTAGCTCAATCATTTGCGATTCCTATTCATGTAACCTTCCGCACAGGGAATAGGAAAAAACAGCAAATGCAGTTTTGGCACCATCTTTTGATTTTAATTTAAATTAAAACATACACTTTTGCAAATATATATATATGTATATATTTCTTTTTAAAAATTAAAAATCTCTTTTCAAAATACAGTTAAAGTTTATTCATATATTCACTTTTCAGACTTTAAAGTGATACATATTTTAAATATTAATATCTTTACTTTGAATCCCATAATAATTTATTTAAAAAATATAATTCTCTCTTTCTTTCTTTCTTTTTTTTTTTTTAATTAATTAATTTCTGCATGAAAAATTCCATTTCATAAATATATTTACAACTACAATAAACAAAAAACCCTCCTTTAATTTTAAATAATTATTTCTACATGTTTCTAAGCAATTAAAAGTGATTTTTTTTTTTTTTAAAGAAAAATAGTTTAAATATCGGAATGTATATTGTTTTATCATAAAGGTAATAATTCGGCCATCTAGTGGCGCCATCTCGTAACTTATATTGAAACCATATACATTCCTATATTTTATTTATTTTTCTTAAAAAAAAAAAAAGGGGGCACTTTTAATTGCTTAGAAACATGTAGAAATATTATTTAAAATTAAAGGAGTTTTTTTTTTTTTTTTCTTATCGTTGTTGTAAATATATTTATGAAATGGAATTTTTCATGCAGAAAATAATTAATTAAAAAAAAAAGAAAGAAAGAGAGAATTATATTTTTTAAATAAACTATTATTGGTTTCAAAGTAAAGATGTTATTTATTTTGGTGTGTTTTTCAATAATTGCTATATTTGACACATTTTTCATGAATTTTAATTATATTTTAATTTTTTTTTTTTTTTTTAATATACAGCGTATTTATCCCCTTTTTCATCCCCTAGCCATTATTGCTTTAAATAATAATAATAATAAAAAAAAATTAGTTTGATTATGTTAATATTTAAAATGTGTACCATTTTAAAGTCTGAAAAGTAAATATATGAATAAACTCTAACTATATTTTAAAAAGAGATTTTTAATTTTTAAAAAGAAATATATATATAACTTGTATTTTCCATAAAACTTAAGCTTAACTTGTATTTTACTTAACTTGTATGAACTTCAGCTTAACTTGTATTTTCCATAAATTTTTTCTCCAAATGATTTTATCTTATTTTTAAAATTATAGAAATTTAGAGCTTAATTTATATTTTGTCTATTTTCTTCCACTAAATATTTTTATGAAATAATTTTTACCTGCACTTTTGATGAAAATTTAAAATTGTGAATATTGGAGCAGTATCTATACTTAGTCTCAAAAGGGAAAAGAAAATAAATAAGTTTCCATTTTTAACATTAACTTGATTTTTTTTTTTTTTTTAATCGTTTAATTTGCATTTGTAATTCTTTAAAAAGAAACTTGCAAAATGTAAATTACGTAATTCTAACTTAAATTTGAAATTTCCCACTTATTATTGTTATTATTTTAAAGAGTTTGAGAATCCCACTCAATATTTTTTTCTAGTGCGAAGCTTCTCCATTTTGTTTCCAAGTGGCAGGCTACTTGAAAATTTGTCAGCATGATAACATTTGAAATACTGAATTAATTCAAACTAAATTTGTAGTCTGGATTTATCTCAGAAATGTATTTGTTATGTTCATTTGCCAACTTAATCTACCCTCTTGTTTCCCTGTGCCAGCCCACTGAAAAATTCAAATTTACATTAGAAAGGTTTTATGAACCGATTTGCTTAAAACTCCATATATACAAGCCTTCATTAATAAATCCACGAAGTCCATTAATAAATTGTAGCTGCCATCTTGAAAAAAAAATGGTGGCAACTTCATAATAAAAACTAAATCAGTTCACCCTTCCTAGGAGCCAGAAGGACTTGTTTTTATTTTTTGATCAATAACCCCTAAAAAGTAATGATATCAGTACAAAAAACCCTTAACGGGTTAAAAGTTTGTGACGCCGCTACTTTATGGCTATAAGAATTTGAAATATGAATCTTAAAAAAAATGATATCAAATTTTAAGTGACGCTATGCAATTAGTTAAAATATACATAGATTTTCTTATTTGATCATTTAAGGTTATCATTAATTAATGATCTGAACAACAAAAAGCTAACATACAAATAAATAATTAGATGCGTTTTAAGAGTAAGCAATATAACCATTTTTAATATCGCATACTACAGTCGGGGAAAATAATTCTCTTTTTTTTTGAAAAAGTGATAGAGTTGAGTTGTAGCTTGTCATTTACATGAGTTGATTTGTAACTTACCACAACACTTCCTCCACAAGCCACAACTTACTTAACACGAATTTAATTTTGATTTCCAACTAGACTACTAAATGAAAATAGTCCTAAAAGAGTACACAGTTCCTTAAACCTAACACTAGGCAAAGGTTTTGTCATTAAGTCTGCTAACTGCAAATTTCCGGGAACATGTTTAATATGCAGTTCGCCATCAATGAACTTTTCTCGTGCAAAATGATAATGGACGTCAATATGCTTGGAGCGTTTATGGTATTCAGGGTTTTTGGCAAGTTTTACAGCGCTTGCATTATCTACCAGAAGAGAGGGTGTTTTAACATATGTTAAATCACTGAATAGGCGTTTCAGCCAAATTAATTCCTTATTTCGCACTCTCACTTGCAGCAACATACTCAGCTTCTGTCGTAGACAACACAACACTTTTCTGCTTTTGGCTCATCCATGAGATGGCTCCACTTGCAAATCTTGAAATCATTCCAGTTCTTGAGCGTCTTGTTTTTAAATCACCCGCATAATCAGCATCACTGTACACTTCAAGCTCATTGGGATGGGTCTTAGATTGATATAGCAAACCAAAATCTACAGTTTTTTTCAGATACTTGAAAATTCGTTTCACTGCACACCAATCAGACGTCCTTGGACTTTCCAGATTTTCAGAAACAATACTGATAGCGTATGCTAGATCTGGTCTTGTAACAGTAGCAAGATACATTAGGCTGCTAACTGCCTGACGATAGGGAACTTCTTTTCCTATCAATATATTTCCAACATCATCGGAAACATAGCTTTTGTCACTTGGAGTTGATACTGGATTAGCACCATCCATTTCAAATCTTGAGAGGACTTTTTTCGCATAGGCACACTGATTCACAAAAATTGAACCATCATCCAATCTTTTTATGTTCATACCTAAAAACTGGTTTAAAGAACCTCTTGTGATTTGAAAAGACTGATTAAGTTGATGCATGAATTCCTCCACTTCAACTTTATCAGTCCCAACAACAAGGCCATCATCGACGTAGATAACAACAAAAAGTTTCTTGCCATTTCTATGTCTGATAAATAAACTGGGATCAGCTGCACTAACTTCCAGTTTCTGGTCTTTCATAAAATTCACAAAACACTGATTCCAACAACGAGGTGCTTGTTTGAGTCCATATAAACTTTTATGTAATCTACAGACTCTCCCACTATTATCATCAAAGCCTTCTGGTTGCATCACGAAGACTTCCTCCTTTAGTGTTCCATATAAGAATGCAGTCTTTACGTCAAATTGTTGCAGGTGTAATTTTTCTTTTGCAGTTACTGCAAGAACAAATCTCACAGTATCATATCTAGCAACAGGACTAAATGTTTCATCATAATCAAAACCTGCTTTCTGAGCATACCCCTTGGCTACAAGACGAGCTTTGTATCGCTCCACGGTACCATCAGAAATAAATTTCTTTCTCAACACCCATTGGCAATTGATGACTTTGGAACCTTTAGGCCTTTCAACTAATTCCCAAGTTTCATTCTTATGCAGGGCATCTATTTCTTCTCTCATAGCTTTAAGCCACAAATCACTTTTATTCGAGGAAAGAGCTTCAGAGTATGTTGAGGGATTTTCACTATTTTCGGAATCTTCTACTGCAGCTATGTTTGCAATAAGATACTCTCCAGATCTCATCTATGCAGGTAAGCTTTTGTTTCTTTGAGACTTTGACAGTTTGCAGTTTCCCTTCTGAAGGATTAGATTCTTTACTCTGAATATCTTCACATCTCTCAATTAAGTCTTCCTTCACCTCCACTGTTACTGGAGTGGTACATATACGTTCAGGTTTGAAATATACATCACGAGATTTTATGATTTTGTTCTGAGAAGGCAGATAGATTTTATAGCCATCTTTCTTCTTCACATATCCCACAAAATGACCATGAACACTTTTGTCATCAAATTTACGTCGAAAATTTTTAGGTATATGTGAATAACATTCAGTTCTGAACACTTTCAAATGATCTAGTTTAATTGTTGGTTCACCAGTCCAAACCTCATGAGGGCTCTTGTTTTCTTCTGGGGATACACCAGTATGGTTTAGAAGGTAGACTGCTGTTTCACAGGCATTGGCCCAGAGAGACCGAGGTAAACCACTTGCAGACAGCATAGAACGTGCCAGTTCAACGATTGTTCTGTTTTCTCTCTCAGCTGCGCCATTTTGTTCTGGCGAGTACGGTATACCAAGAGTGAGAACTGTACCTTTTTCAGCAAGGATTTGTCGAACTTCACCACAGTCAAATTCTCCTCCTCCATCACAGCGCAAAGCCTTTACAGCATGACCATAATTGGTAGCTTCATTTAAAAACATACGTAAGCAACTACTAACATCACTTTTCTTTTTCAAGAAAAATATTTTACGATATTTACTGTAGTCATCTTTAAAACAAACATAATATCGAGCACCACTAAGAGAAGTTATAGACATGGGACCGTTTACATCAGCATTAATGATTTCACCAGCTGTCATGGCTCTATAAGGACGTGATTTAAAAGGCTTTCGATGAGCTTTACCAAGAGCACAAACATCACAGAATTCATTTGTCATTGCATGACTTACAGATATGCCTATATCAGTTAGCAACTTACAAACATGTCGTTTGTTTTGGTGACCAAGGCGTTCATGCCATAACTGCAAAGATTCAGATTCAGTAGCAGTACTTATTTCAGCTGGACTTGCTGGAATAACAACTCTCATGCAGATAATATATGTGTGATCTGACCATGATCCAACTGCAACAAGTTCTTTAGAACGATAAAATTCAATATATCTTTCTGTCATTTTTACTTCAATACCATGCTTGGCAGCTTGTTGCACAGAAAAGATATGCCTCTTCACATCAGGGACATACCAGACATTTTCCATGTGAGCATCATACCATTTGCCATGAATATAAACTTGAATATTTATTTTACCAGATCCATATGCATAAATCTTCTTATTATCAGCAAGTGATACCTCAATGGGCACAGGGAAATGTTTGTATGTGTCAAAGTACTGTTTATTTGCAGTCATGTGATGGGAGGCCCCAGAATCACAGACCCAACTATCTGGCTGAGTACTTTTTGCACTGGCAGTAAATACACCTTTATTATTCTTTGGAAATGAGAATTTATCATTGGACCTTTTCTTTGGACAATCTTTACAGAGATGCGCACTCGATCCACATTTAAAACAATTCTTTTGTTTAAAATTACTCAGTTTGGCATTATTTCTTGGCGTACTTTCAGGAAGTTTTTCGCCATTTTTCATAGCATTTTGCTTAACAGGAACACGAGCTGCAAATGCACCAAAATCCACAGGAGCAGTAGATTTAATACGCTGTTCAATTGTACATAATTTTTCAACAAGATTTTTAGTAGTTCGTTTATCAGAATCTAAAGACTCCCATACATTGTTAAATTCTTGGAATTCTGGACCCACAGTAAGTAGTATTTTACCATGTAGTAATTCTTGTGGAATAGAAGCTGAACCTATACGGTTTAATTCATTATTCATATCCGTATAAATTCTTTCAACTTTAGCAGCATGTGTAGCAACATTATCACTGGGATCTTTACAGACTTGAAAAAATTGAGTCATCAATAAATTAAGTCTCTGAATACTGCTTTGTTCAAAAACACTAATTAATTTGTCCCAAATGTCCTTTGCATTCGAGTATGTCATCACTAAATCAGCAACAGAAGTGCTCAACGTACTTGCAATAAGAGCGGCTGCCTTGGCATTATCACGGCGCCATTCAGATACCTTCTTCGCCAACTCATTCGTATTGACTTCGGCATTTTCAGCGACCGGACAAATTTTAGTTCCATCAATTATAGATGTCAAATCATATTGATCAAAGTGCATTTTCATTTGCCACTTCCACTTACTCCAATTTTTAGCACCTTCTAGCTTATCGATTTGTACTTTCCGTTCAGCCATATCGTAATGTTTCGCTGTTAGAAATAACAAATTCTGTAGTTCACTTAGCTTTTCAAAAAATTTTCAGATAATTAATTTACGAAGATTTAAAGCATCCTGGTCCCATAACCTATTAAGGTTATCATTAATTAATGATCTGAACAACAAAAAGCTAACATACAAATAAATAATTAGAAAGCGTTTTAAGAGTAAGCAATATAACCATTTTTAATATCGCATACTACAGTCGGGGAAAATAATCCTCTTTTTTTTTTTGAAAAAGTGATAGAGTTGAGTTGTAGCTTGTCATTTACATGAGTTGATTTGTAACTTACCACAACACTTTCTACTTTTATTTATATTTATAATGCAAGCGTAATGTTTTTAGCTTCAAGATCAGACAGATATATAAAATACACTCACCGATGCTTTTTCATTTACATTTCACATTCAAAATAACAGTTTTAAAAGGAATGATATAAAAATTCCAGTGGCGCCTCGGTGTTATTTTAAAAGATTTGTTTTTAGATTCCACTAAAACTACTTTTGTTTTGTCTAATAAAGTATATTTACATATTGAAACAGTGCTTTTAATTTTCAAATATACTGTCAAATAATTATACTTTCACTGAGTTTGCATTATAAATTAAAATTATTTATTTCAATAAATTGATTTATTGCAAGTAAACTGCAAGTAAAATCTGTGTAAATGTTTTCTTTACGTCACACTACCTCTTTGCGCAAATTTTCACTCAGTTGGATACTATGATATACTATGTTTTGGATAGCGTGATGCAAAAGATAAATCAATTTATTGAAATAAATAATTTTAATTTATAATGCAAACTCAGTGAAAGTATAATTATTTGACAGTATATTTGAAAATTAAAAGCACTGTTTCAATATGTAAATATACTTTATTAGACAAAACGAAAGTAGTTTTAGTGGAATCTAAAAACAAATCTTTTAAAATAACACCGAGGCGCCACTGGAATTTTTATATCATTTCTTTTAAAACTGTTATTTTGAATTTGAAATGTAAATGAAAGAGCATCGGTGAGTGTATTTTATATATCTGTCTGATCTTGAAGCTAAAAATATTACGCTTGCATTATAAATATAAATAAAAGTAGAAAGTAAATGATCAAATAAGAAAATCTATGTATATTTTAACTAATTGCAAAGCGTCACTTAAAATTTGATATCATTATTTTTAAGACTCATATTTCAAATTCTTATAGCCATAAAGTAGCGGCGTCACAAACTTTTAACCCGTTAAGGGTTTTTTTGTACTGATATATATACAAACACACACAGTTTATTTGATCATTCTTTCATAGTTTTAAAGAAATCTATAGTAACACTGTAAATGTAGATTATATATGGAAATCTTATTTAAAATTTTCATATAATAGTTGCTCTGATTTTTTTCTTGTTTGCTCTGATTTTTTAAGTCTCTTGTTCTTAAATTTGTAGGCATGAGGTTGACAGCTCTGCAAAATATTTAAAATAAACTGAACTAGGTTTGTAAATTTATTTATTGATACAAAGGAATTTACACTATTTTTAAAGAGTAATACTCATGAGAAAAACAATGATTTGTCAAGACTCTTTTTGAATTTTCTAAAATATAAATAAACTTACAAATGATTGTCTGTTTAGGAAACTATAAGTTATTAAAAGGTTTTGTCCCATATCAGTGCTTATTGTCAATTTATTTATATATTTTTTTCCATTAGTGCTTGCTGTTGCTAATTCTCAATTTATTTTATTTCATAATAAACATTAGCAGTGAAATTTGCTAACTTTAACACAATGTTTATTTTAATATTGATAAAATCTCAATGTATACTGCTTATTTAAAAATATTTTAAATCAATTGAGTAAATGCATATGAAAATTTTATTTTTAAAATATACATATTTTTACGATTTTATTACCCCTTACCATTTTGCGATTCAGGGTTGTTTTTTTGACATGACAAGGATATAATACTGATTTAAACCGTCAAAAACTGATGAGAAACTTTTACCATCAAAAACCTGTATTGTCAAAACTCAAAGTCTATAGATGAACTAAAATCTGGTTAGAAATAGGATTTAGTAATATTTGCCATATACAAGCGAATTTCTAAATATTATGCTATTTATAAATTAACAAAGCTTAAAACAGTTTGCAGATAATAAAAATTTAGGTAAATATACTGGTTTATAACCTAAGAAATACATACAAAGTATGCATAGACATATTTTGTATGTTTAAGTTTATTCATACAGTCAAACCCTTTTAACATGAATTACTTTTAACCCTTTGCGGCGCAAGACAATTTGAAACATTTAAATTATACTGCCACCGGAATTCATGAACTAAAACTAAAAGAAATTTTAAGGTTTAAAAAACCGGCCCTTTCTGATATGTTATAAACGTGAATTTTTGCTAAAAAATTTCCAGGATGAATTTTTGCAGCTGGATCTTAAATTTTGCGTCCTCGCAGCGAGGACAGCGCACGTTAAGCGGTAAACATGAACTGTTCCCACAATCCCTGCCAAAATGAAAATTAGTTTAGTTATATGAAGATTAGTTACTGATAGCATGAACTACTGACAATATGAACAAATTTTTTATCCTCCTTACGATTCATGTTAATGAGGTTTGACTGTATTAATATTTATGAAATTCGAAAAGTTACTTATGAATTTTAACAGGATTGGCCAGTTTTTGCCACAATTTTTGCCAGTGGCAAAAATTACCAGTATTTCAAGGATTTTAATTATACGATTTTAATGCTTATATCATAATTTTAACAAATTAAAATCATAGACACTGTTGATCAATTGATTCTTTTGTAAATCATTAAAATAATGCATTCTAAAATTTCTTTAAAATGAAATTTTTAACACCAACAACTAACAATTTTTTTCATTTTTAAAAATATTTAAATTACCATTCTAAAAAATATTTTTCAATACTTAATTACTAGAAAAACTTAGAGACTTTAGGGATAATATTTCGTAATTGTATAATTAATGCAAGTCATTCATATATTCTTTTACATTGAATAAATGAACTATTCGGTTACAAATGTGAAGTAAGGGAATATTTAAGGAAATAACTATTTTTATTTACTATAAATATAAAAACAAAGTATGGGGGGGAAAAAAATCCAGAAATAAATAGTTTTATTTTTAATATAATCATCAAATATATTAAGAGTGTTTAAGTTTTGGCTTTAAAATACTAGTTGTCTATTAATTTTTCAGGACTGAATTCCTTTAAAGAGGATCCATTTTATAAACATCATACTATTTAAACTTTCTTGCTGTAAATTTGAACATAGTTTGCTTTAGATAGTGTTTATGATGTTAGAATGGTGTGTTAACACAAAAATGTTGACATGGAAAGTACCAGTAAACTCCCGATATTTATACAATCGATCGCTAAAATTCAAAAAAATTTTCGTTGCTAATCAATGAAATTTCTGCAGTTTTTGAAGTTAAATCCCCAAATACTACTCAATTATTTCATCACCAATAGACAAAAAAGCAGGAGATTTTTTTTAACAGAAATCACAAGACTTTTTCCCAACAAGAAAGTTTGTAAGAAAAATGAGTAAAATAATGCAAATTTACTTTTATGTAAAGCTTTATAAGCTTAGAAGGTATTTATAAAGCATCAGTATTAAAATTAAATGAATAATATATGTTTCTTGCAGTAAAACAAACTATTTAAAAAAAAAAAAACCTCAGACATAGTTGTTTAAAATTTAAGTCAAAATAGACAGATTTGATCATTCTGCTATTAATATAAAGCAATAAGAATCTTAATTATCTTTGTAAAAGAAAAGGTAATAAAGAAATGAAAATATCAGCTATATTCTAATGAAATTTGAATTCTTTAAGTTTTCAATATTTATAGTACAGTGGAGCACCGTTTATACGTTTTTCAAGGGACCATTCCTAAAAAACATACAACTGAAAATTCGTTTCAACATTAATACACAATAAAGTGTCATATTAATAATAAAAGTCTAATCAATTTTCATGATTTCCTTTACATTTAATTGAATAAGATATATTTTTAATTAAATTTAAAATATTTTTAAAAGGTAAAATAATAATTAAATGATAGTTAAAAATATAGAAATTCAGAAAATTTTTCAAGATTTTGATTTTAACCTTTAAAGACAAAGCGTTTCATTATTTAAACGAAGATGACATTTTTGCAAATAATTAAAAGAAAGGAAAGAATGAAAAAAAAAAAAAAAAAAACTTGTTTCTTCAACCGTGATGTCAAATAAACACGATAAGCAATAAAAACCATCTTCCAAGTAGCCCGACGGAAGTGAGTAATAAATCTTCAAGTTTACAAAATGCCTATAAAGTTGTGGCTTTTT
This sequence comes from Salticus scenicus, assembly GCA_963930645.1. NCBI lineage: Eukaryota > Metazoa > Arthropoda > Arachnida > Araneae > Salticidae > Salticus > Salticus scenicus. The sequence continues at coordinate 266,653,505 of OZ005651.1, read as the reverse complement.
ACCCCGTCCTTGGAATCAAAAGAGAAAGTGTGACTGGGAGGTCTTCAAGTGGGTAACTGGCTACTTTTATATCTACCATTCAACCCAGTCGCCAACTGCTTATCTCTGAAAATTTCTCTCACCCCCCTTACCCCAGGCTATTGATGCAGGTCGCACTTTGTTACCATAATTCTAAGAAAAAATCATCGAAAAAGATAAGAATAAAACATAAAGCGCATTAATCTTTTTTTTTTTTTTTTTTTTTTATCCTGGAAGGAAACACAAACTTGGGATTCTACAAAGGAGAAAAAAAACGTATAAGTGAAATTAAGAATTTACTTGTGTCGTATAAACGAAATATTTTAACATTAGAATTCAATGGAATTATTTGGGACCGAAGTCGAAAAACGTATAAATGAGAAAAACATAAATGAGAGAAACGTATAAAAGGTGCTCCACTGTATTTAAAAAAAAAAAAAAAAAATCTTTTGATAATAAGACATTTTTCATTATGCAAAAATGAAAGTTAAAAATTTATTTTTAGCAAAAATTAGTTTCAAAGCATTGTATAGTAATTCACATTTAATCTGAACTTGGTAAATTGCAGGGCAAGATAAATTTCAATTTTCTTTCAAATTTTTTTACCCAATCCCACACATTTAAGCATAAATTATGCAAAGAGGGATGGATAAAAATTACATCAGAAAAAGCAGGAGAAATGAGTGGAGAATCAGGAGCAGCAGCACCGACTTTGAAAATTTTCTGGGGGGGCTCGAACCAAGGCCGTGGCCAGGATTATTTTTTGAGGGGGGGAGCATCACATTTCTAATACAAGGTCATCAAATATGGTATAATAATGTACACACTTACCCAAGGAAAAGAGCATATGCATGCACAAAGAAACAACGGCCTGATTAACACAGGGGCACATGCCAGGGGCCCTGAGTAGCAAAGGGCCCCAAAACAGGTCCTGAAAATGCCATCATAATCTTTGCCATTTAATATTATAAAATTATGTAAATCGAATTTATAAAAAAAAAAATTAAGAGTAGCAGGGAGGTCACTGGAATAATTTGGCCATCGGGCACTTCAATTTGAAACCAATATTGTGCTTATGGTTAAGTTAAAATTGGAGGGGAAAGGCAGAATCTCAAAATAATGCTATATCTTCTCTTCAAGTTTTAAAAACAATATTTGTTCTTACTTTTTATTTTTACTTAAAATGTTAACATTTCATAAACTATCTTTAATTAAATTTTGATAGAATGGAGTAGAAGGCTGATTTTTTACCAACTATGTGAAAAATACCAGAGCCGATAATTGAACCCGGGCCATTCCGCTTAACGTGTGGATGCTCTAACCACTGAGCTACCCTGGCTGAGAACCAGCTCGGCACTTCTCACATAATTTAAGTTGGCAAAGTCCCCGAGTTTGCATTAGAGCAGCTATATCAAGTGACAAAATTGAACATGGCTCAACTCCAATAGGCCATAAAATTTAATTTTAATATATATATTTTTTTAACAGCTGTTAAAAAAATAATAATTATTCTAAATATATTTAATTAAAAGCAGAAGCCCCGGGTTCGATAACCAGCTCTGGTATTTTTCACATAGTTGGTATAAAAAATCAACCTTCCACTCCAAAATTTTCTGAAATGAACTTTCAGGCTTGATGAATAAATTTCTAAATTAAAATTTCGTGGTTTATTGGAGTTGTGCCATGACTATTAATGTCACTTGATATAGCTGTGTGTATAGATTCGGTGACTTTGCCAATGAATGTTATATGAGAAATGCCTAGCTGGTAATCAGCCAGGGTAGCTCAATGGTTTGAGCATCCGCACATAAAGCGGAAGGCCCGGGTTCGATACCCGATTCTGATATTTTTCACATAGTTGGTATAAAAAATCAGCCTTACACTCCAAAATTTTATGCAATGATATTTAATTAATTATTTAAGGCAATAGGACAAATGAAGGTAATATCACTACGTTCATATTTTTCGTACTAAATCGATTTATTACATTTTTCTTACCCATAAGATAAAGTATTGTTTTTGGGTCAATTTTTCTAAATTGAGTTTTTGTTATATTTACACATTTTGAGGTCCCTTGAATCCAAAAACCGTGTTTTTAGGAATGTTGGTGTGAAAGTTGCCTGAATAATTTTAAATGAACTTTTGAATTTAATAACAGATTTGAATTCTATAAAAATGTAGGTAAAGTAATGAAACAGGGGGTTGAGGGGGGCGGTAGCTCCCCACACACAGAATTACTTGTCGAATAAAGCTGTTCCGAAGTCTAATATGAATTGTTTTAACATAGATTTGTATAACAGTCCTCGATATCTTACCCCTTAATCTCAAATCTGCATTTATAGTATTAAATTTCAGGGTAGTCGTGTGAGTGACACACCAGATTATCAAGTTTTATTTTCCTAAAATAAAAAGTTTCATAAAAAAAAAGGGGGGGGGGGCAATATTTTATACCTTTTATTGTTTATAAATTCATGACTTACATCCAAAAAAGTTCAATTTGATTTTAAAATGGCAAGGGAAAAAAGAAGCAACCAAATAAATAAAATGGAAATATAAATAAAAGAATTTTTTAAAAAGGCGAATTAAACACCTCAGAAACCTTTATAAAAATTATTTTCACTTAAACTTAGGGGAGTAGCATCAAACATATAAAATATTAATAAAATAAAAAATGTAATAACAATATAGCAGTAACTTTTGGAAAATAGTTATATTACTTCGCATCAATGTTTCTGAAAACTTTTGCGCCTCATGCACAAACCTTAAGTGATTGGGATACCCATAGCACAGCAAAGGGAATCATCTTCCTCTTAACTCCCCTCCGCGTCCCATACAGAGACTTTCAGCCTTTCTTGTTTTCATTTTTTTTTTTTTTTTCTTAGTCGATTTATGTCCATTTTCAACTGCAACAACCTTACTTTACTGCTATGATTTTGGTAAAAAAATTAATGAGAAATAGCAGAAAGAATTTCCTGTGTAATAGGAAACCAGTATTCAAAATTTTCTGGGGGGGGGGGGGGGGGGGGGGGCTTGAGCCCCCACATAGTCGGCGCCACTGATCAGGAGTATAGAAAAACAAGCAAAAAGCAGGAAACTCCTGCCGAAAGCAGAAGACTTGGCATGTCTGCACATGTCAAAAACCTGCCAACCCTGGATTTACTTAACAGAAATCCTGCAGTAAGTTTAGTATTTTAAATTTATTCTCTATGAAATATGCATTTATGTTTAATAATATGATATTTTAAAATACGCTCATCTTTTTCTCACATATATTTTTAAAGCTCTGAGTTACATCTCCTCTTCCTCCAGAATTTTTGTTTAAATCCCCCAGTTTTCCCTTCGCTTTTATTGTGGCTGACCAGCAGAAATGTTATAGAGTGCATATAAATTCATTTTAAACTCCTATGTCCCAGACATTGCTCCAGCTTAATCATATTCAATTTTATATTCTTTGATATTATTACAGAAATATTAAATGCAGTGCTCGTGAAATATGGTCACCATTGATTACCAGTATATTTTAACTTGCAACTATGTTTTCAGCTTTAAGGAAATTCACCTTTTATTTATTTAATATTTTGAAAAAATTGGTCCTAGAATCAGGCTCCAATAACACTCCCTATGTAGGTTAACTTTGCCGTTTTATACACTCTGTTGAATTAATGCACCATTAGGGTATTTACACTACTTTTCTCCGTGTATATTTCATCACTCAAGTGATAAATTAGCGCACTGTTTTAAGGAATTGGTGTGCCAATGTAATGATGCATCGATGCAATGGTATATCAGTTTAGTGAAAATAATAAAACCAGTTTCTCATGATGATATATTTAAAAAAGGTGTTTCCTGGTGTATTATTCTGTGAAGGTCAAGGAATTTTGACAAATTTTGTGGAAATAAGCCATATTTGTAAACTCATTCTAAATTGTTTATCTTTTCCCTAATTTTGTGGAAAATAAACAGCATAAGTCAGGAAAAGGGTTGAAAAATAGCCATGGAAAATTCAGGGAATTTGGAAAAGTTCATATATAATATTGTTTATTATAATGATTAATAAAATCATTGTGTATACTGCTTATTTTAAAAATGCATTAAATCAGTTATGTATGCACATTAAAAATATAAATAATTATGCGTATAGAGAGTCAAAAATCTGCACAGCTCGGGACCAGGGGTTGTGCGGATTTTAGGATTTTGCAGATTTCGGGGCCTTAAAAAATGATTTTCACTTTGAATAAAAACTAAATATTATTCAAACTAAACACATACTAGTGAATAATAACACTTAAATTAAATTACTAGGTACATAAGAATAATAATGAGCATAAACAAAATATATAATGAAAACAATAAATAAAAATAAAAATATATATATTTGTCAAATTTAGATAAAATCTGTTCACATGTAGCTAGTTTTAAACTAAACTTGAACCTGCATGATTTTTTTTTTTTAATTGTAAATAGTAGTAACACAAATTTATTTTTCTACAAAGTTTATTCAGTTCTTCTGTACAAATATACCTTCATCAGAAAGCATTTTAAGAAATTAGTTTGTTATTATTTACCTGATTGATATCATCATATCACAATAATCATTATTTTCTTTTGATGAATTCAATTATACTGTCAATAACTTCATTAGCAGCAACTTGGCTGTTACAGTCTTTCATATTATTTTGTTTTTATTTTTTGTAATCATAAAATGCAAACTTAAAATATGTATTCAAGATCTTTTTCAAAAATTCTGATTTGCAGTTTTGTAATTTATTAATAGTGAATTTCATTGTTTGTGTGACAAGCTGTGTGGATTTCGGACTTCAGCGGATTATAGGTCGGCAGATTTCTAGCTTTCTACTGTATTTAAATTTTAATTACACCCTTTTATTTAGGACTAGCCACTTTTTGTGACCAGCTGGTTTGCTATCCTTATAAAATCTGACCGTATTAAACTCCTACTTGGTGGAGCTTGCTGCATCTTCTTCCCGTTTCAGGACCTATAACAGCTTATTTGCTTGTAGTTCAAGTACTTTTACTGCGAATTCTAAATGTAGCAAATTTCCACTCAGTAGTGTCTGCAGCACCTGTTTTCTACAGGGTTCCCACAGGCCTTGAAAGTCCTTAAGAAGTACTTGAATTTCATTCTGATTTTCAAGGGCCCTTAAAAGCCTAAACTAATTTCTTGTAAAGTCCTTCATTTTTATTTATTTTTTTGGATTTGGGAAACCTCAAACTTTCAATTACAAATCACCTCGACATTAGTCCTATGACAAACATGGAATTTAGGTTTCTGCTTAAAATTGGGCCACTGAGTAAGAAAAAATCTGCTCTCTTTCTTTCTCTACAACAGTGGAATGGGAATGTTCTTTAAACACTCTGATAACATATCTTTTCATACCTGTGTACAAAATCATGATCTGTTACATGTCATTGAACACTTACTGTTATTTATCAACATGGGATCATTTTATTTTAATTCAATTTGTTTTAAAACAGATTCTTGTAAATCCTACTGGAAAACTGCATAAAATTCAATGTTTATTACCCCTGAAAGATTTTTATTCTCAAATAACTGAAATATTAAAAGTTGTGAAAAGATAATTTCAGGTTTTGATACCCATACCATTGTATGTGTTACAGGGTGACAACAATCGGGGAAATCATGGAAAATCAGGGTACTTTATCAATCTGGAAATATCAGGGATTTTTTTTTTAAACACCCAAAAATCATGGAAGTTTTCATTTTTCCGTTGAAACACGACTAAAAAGGTCACTAAACAGGTGTAATCTTAGCCAGGATTGGCTGCTTTGTAGTTAAATCTAACCAAGTTAACATTTAAAAAAAAAACTTTTTTTACTATTATATTATTAAATGTTTTTAGTGTAACAACTTAAGGAATAATTTTATGTTCTGATGTTAATATGTTGTGCAATTAAAATGATTCACATTTTTATAATTTTATTAATTTCTCTTAAAATTTTGAATTTTCTTTTTTGTGTATGTTAACAAAGAAAACTATATACGAAGATTGAGATATTCTTGCCCATCAGTATTGTTTTTTGAATTGCAGTGGTTTGGTGAGCATGCTACACAAGAGCGTGATATACACGAAATTATGGGATGGTGTAATAGATAATGGAAATCATAGAAATCTGTCAAAATTAGTCAGGGAAATCAGGGAACTTTTTTTCTGAATTTCTGTAGCCATCCTGTGTTATTTTTAATATTAATAAGTATAATTCATTTGAGATAATTTTTGTAATAACTTTGCTGTAAAGTTTTATAAATAACATTTTCAAGAGATTTTTTGGATCTAAAGTATGGATTTATTTATATTTCAAACAAATTATGAAAGAACAAATGAAAAAAAAACAAATTGCAATTTTTATTATCATATAATATTAACAACAGTAGATTAAATTGAAAAAAAAAAAATCTAAAGATATTTTTAAGTTTAGGGGGATACTTGCAATTTTAGAGGAAAATATGGTTAGTAAAATTGTAGTTGAATGTTAAATGTATATATATAAATATTTTTTAAACAATAAATGTCATAGCAAAGATTCAAATCTACTATAACGTGCTGATGCTCTACCAGTGAGCTATCTCAGACAACTCATGTCTGACATACAGTACACTCTCAAAAATCCGCACAGCTTAAAACGAAGTGTTTTGCGGATTTCTGAATTTTGCAGATTTTAGAGTAATTTATTTTATTTACATCTTAGAACCTCATTTGAGTAGAAAATCTTTAAGATACAATTTATATGTTATATATACAATGCTGAAATAAAGTGTGTCTAATAAAAGTATAAATATTTCATGAAATTTTAATTTAAAGAACAATTTTTATATATCACATAATAGTTACAAATTATCTAGATTTTTGAAAAGTCTGATCAATACTAGTTTAAGTAAGAATATTCATACATATTTATTTTCCTATAACCTGCAAAAAAGTCAGCAATTCTTGGTCAATCACATAAGTTTGTGCTATGAGAAAATTTGAGTATTTATCTGCATGAGAGAAAATCTTTCATGAAAACTGTCTTTCTCCTTTTCCTCTAAATTATCATCATTTATTTTTTAATAATTATGTATAATTACACTTATCATTTCCTCCTTTGCAATATGTTGAGTGATTGGTGATTCATGAGCATCAGTTAAAAACTGATTTGTCTCTTAATACAGCTGAATTTTTGCAATCCACTAATCAACAAATCAATTGTGACAATGTTTGTTTACATTGCAAATGATATGCGGATTTTAGAGAATTGCGGATTTTAGGGTTGCGGATTTTTGAGAGTTGACTGTATTTAATTTGAGGTGAGTTTCACCTTCACATGGATAATTCCACATTCCTCATATTAACATACTTAAACAAATGCAGCACATAAAAAGCATTAATCAATAGTTGCCAAATTTTATACCATTTGGCTACTGGGAAACTTTAGTATAATTTTTTTTTTTTTTTTTTTATATACATTTCTGTAACTGATTAAATTAAATTAAAATTTCTATTAACTTCCTACTTTACTTATTTTCAATGAGCATTTAAAAGTAACCTATTTTTTGTAGTACTGATTTCAGATGTACATAGAAAGAACTTACTCTGAGTAATAATAATTTTCAAATTTAAAAATAAATATCTAAGTCATCTTCACTCTCTGAATCCATATTTACTTAGCTCAACACAACTATAACTCTCTTTCAACAAACAATGAATCTTTAGTCAATACACCTTCCTTCCCCAACAGCATTTAAAACAGGTAATGCCGTTTGTTGGCTCTAGAACTCTTTATTTGTGATGCTTTACCAGGTCAAGAGAAAAAAATCTTACTCGGGATAATCAAAAATGTTCTACCTGAATTAACTTGGGTACAAGTATTTCCCCACAGCTTAATTTGGCAATTTTTCTTTGGCGCTGATTTGAACGATAATATGGCAGTCTGCATGCTATTTATTTTGGATTTATGATTTATAATAGTGATGCAACGAATAGTGATTTCGCCGAATACCGAATATTCGGTCAAGTTCAATGCCGAATATTCGGTATTCAGTCGCCGAATAAAATATCATAAATTTTCTACTGACAATTACTGCTTTATAGTTAAAATGCACTGTTTTCTTTTACAAGAATCAAATTTATAGAAGTTTTACTTTTTTAAAAGCATTAATTTATATATATATATATATATATATATATATATATATGTATGAGCTAATTTTTCTAAAAAGAAGCCCTTCTTTCTCTCAAACTCCCTTCAAAACAAAATATTTTATGTAAGCTTTTACATAATTTATTTGTTTTACAAGATTATATGTGTGTGTATATATCTTGGAATTTAAAAGACAAATTGAGAAAGAATCAAGAGTAATATTTAATTTTAAAAATTTTAATTTAAAATATCATACAGAACTTTATATTAATATAATCATTAGAATTTTATTTGTTATCAATGTTTAAATGCAAATCTTTTAAGTTTCAAGTCAAAGAATAACCACAGATTTAGAATCAGATTGATGAATTTGCACATGATTGCAAACAATAATTTAATTACATGTAACTTATTTTTCAATTAACAAAATACTCAAAAATCCCCTCTTTTTTTTGAAAGTGTAATATTTTGCAATTAAAGAAAATTCACATCATATTCAGGTAGTATTCATTTAGGTATTTTTAATTTATTAATAGAGGGTAAAAATATTCAATATCTATATTGAACTTTATTTTCATTGCTATTTAAATGTGAGTCTTTAATATGTAGGTTGTACATATGCAGTTTCTTAAAGTCCTTTTGAGATAAAAATGTCATTATGAAAAAATATATATCTATATAACAATACATAAATATTAAATTAAAAGATTTTTTTTTTTTTTTTTTTTTTAATTTGCAATGTATTTTAATTGATTCCATTAATCATTTAAAAATTATTAATATGAATTTTTTGAAAAGTTATGTGTAAATTAATATTATATTTGTTTTTAATACTTACAATTATGAATTAAATTCTATAATAGTACTATTCGGCCGAATACGCCGAATACCGAATAGTGACCGAATATTCGTTGCATCACTAATTTATAATTTAGCTTATGATTTTATCATATATGATTTATGATTTAGCCATATTCGCCGAAAATAAATCGCCAAATTCAGCTGTGGGGAGATACTATAATTGTTCCTTAACTTGTGATAGTAATGGTAGGGAGTGAAAATTTTCCAGTAGTCAAAAAGCATAAAAGTTTGCACCTTGCTAATCACACTGGATTGCAATAAATTTAATTATTTTATTTCAAGATGATTATAAATATGGAGTGTCAAAAGTTGAATAATTTTATTCAAATCAAAAAATTCCTTCCCAGGAATTGAACTTGAGATCAATGAAGTAACATGGTTATACTCTACTATTGAGGTATGCCAGAACTTAAATATAAGTAGGGAAGGGTGGGGATGAATGGGACGGGACATTTTTCATGTTTTTATTGATAACGTTGGCAATATATAATTCAGAATTTTGCAACACTGCTCATAAGTACACTTCAGTAATCAGTTACATATAAACATACTAACTTTTTATTAAAGTTATTTTTAATTGATTTTTTTTTTTTTTTTTTTTTTTTTTTTTTTACATGCATGTGCATTGTCCCATTCATCCCCACCTATAGGGATGAATGGGACAAGACTGGAGTTAACAAAGAAAGAGAAACAAAATGGAAAGTAAATAAATTTTTTAATTTAAATTTGTTTGATTTTATTACACACTATGAATTTATTGAAATTAGCATAAACTGATGTATTGACTCAAATTAACATCAAAAGACAAAAGTCCTTTGGTTCATACAGTTCCTAGTGCTCTAGGCTCTGGTAATTTAATCTAATCAGACCTAATCTAAAAATAAATAAGACACTAGAAAGAGATAAATCATTATAATAGAGTACAAATTATCCAGATAAATTTTTGTTTCCAACTGATCAGGAAAATCAGCATTCTATTCTGTATTCCATTAATAATCACCAGGATTTATTTAATTAGCCTGATTGAAATTGTGATTTTAATCAAATTATTAGTTTATTTATTTATTTATTTATTTATTATTGATTTAAGTTGCATTGAATATTCTAACCTATAATTTTTTTAATAATAATTATTGTAAACAAAAATCAGAACAGTTAATTTCAGTATATTTTTCTCTAAATCCACAAAATTAAGAATTCTGATAATCAATATAGCTAATTTACAGAATTAAAAATGTAAAATTATTTTATAATGAATTAATTAACCTTATATAGATCCTAGTTAAGAAAAAAAAAAAAAAAAAAAAAGCCTGTCCATCCTTAACTTTTACTTATATTTCATTATATTTAGCCTACTTGCACTAAATTCAAATGTTACTTTTATAATTTTATGTTATAACTACTGAACTACATGTTATAAAAATAATGAAAATCTAAGATTTGTTTTAATATAATTCTTGTGTACAATTTTAAATTAGCACATAGTGGGAAATGTCCCATTCATCCCAACCACCACATGATCATATAAAACAGGAAATAGGCGTAATGAACAATTGTCAATATTCTTCTTGAATATCAAACACAATAAAAGATTATGCCTTTTCACCATATAAGAATTACATTAACTTTAAGCAAATAGTTAATTTCTTAATTACTAACTGATCGAATCAGTAAAAACTTACTTTGGCAGCTGAAAAAGACACTAATTTTTTTTCTGCCCTTCTGTAGATAGCACAATTTTGAAACTACACTTGATGAATGACCTCAGTGCTGCCACATGTCAGAAAAAAAATGTCAAGTTTCCAGTGCTTGCAAAACATAAAAATCAAGCTATTGTCCCATTCAACCCCACTCTCCCCTATTATTAATAAATAATTTTTAAGTTATATTATTACACTAAAAAATAGTTACAGGGAGAAGAAAACATAACAAAGGAGTTGCTAAATGATTTCAGTGCATGTGCTTAACCATTTTGCAGTTTTTGCATGCAAATTGGTAAATAGGTTTGTTATAATATCTAGTAGTGCACTTCCCTTTTTGGTCTTTCTGTTTTGAAGATATTTAAGAAAATTATGTTCATAATGACCAAATATGCACAGGTTTTGGGCCAGTATATATGACCTACCATTAGCGATGTGAGCGGGGGAAAAACCCGGGTTTAAACCAGGGAATAAACCCGTTTTTTTGGGAAGGGAATTTTGAAAGTTTCCAAAACAAGGGAATTTTGAAAGCTTTCACAAGTTGCGAATTTATCTTTTTTTTTTCCCCCTTAGATTAGAGATGTTCTAAGGCATTTCAAAATGTTATCTCACATTCAGATGTTTTTTATGATCTTTCAGTTTTTAAATAGTGCTTTTAACGTCTATAAATTTAAAAAGTACAAGTTTCAAATTTTACTAATTGACAAACTTATTCTCTGTTATTGCCGTATATTTATATTTTAGTTCTGACTGTATACACATTGAGTTCAATATAACACTTGTTTTTTTTTTTTTTTTTTATCGCAATCGCATGTTTCAGTTGTATATCTTTAACATTTTATTTCAAAAATAAAACAAAAATGCTTCAAAATATTCTGCATTTACTAAAACAATCAATAATATTACACTGGGAAATATTATTTTAATTAAAATTACAACAATATTAATATGCAAAAAATAAATGATTAAAGAAATAACAGCCAAGTTATTAACTATTAGCTATTGAATGTTTTATGTATTGATTTAATGCATTAAAAAATTATTGCTTGAACTCTTAATAACCGAAGAACTCATGTTCGATTTTGTTCCCCCGTACTCTTTGAGTGATTATAACACAATTTCATCAACTAATGTGAAATTTTGTTCGACGAATTATAATAAAATTTAATAATTTAAAGTATTCTTACCATAATTTAATTTCATTGTATTATTTTTTATAACATATTTTATTACGGAAGAAAGAAAGAAAAGAAAGTTATTTAAATAGGCAGACAAAATTTCCTCATTTATTATTGTCAATAACGTAAACGTTTATTTTTTTACAATTTTCTGTAAAATAATCACATAATTGTTGATATCACATTTATTTAAGCAAATAGAATAAAAATGATATTGAAACAAGTTGTTTGATACGCCTAAAAGAACCGAAATTAAATCTAAACATTGAATATTAGTTTCTTCCCATCAAAGTTTCCAAAATTCCCAGTTTAAACCCGAAAATTCTCATGTTTATTCCCCAGAAGCAAAATTCCCAGGTTTTTTACATCTCTACCTACCATCATACAGATTATCAAGACTTTTGTGGTTAGAGTAGCAGTTTTTTCCCCCCCATGTGGTTGGAACATGCTTGTCAATGTTTTCATAACAATATGTATATTCCAGTGGGTGTATAAGGAAGTCATGTGGTGTTCACATAAGATTTTTTTTGTTAGAAATTAAGCCCTGTTTCTGCGTAACTACATTAAATATGTATGAACTATGTTCAAGCATGTAATATTTTATATATATATAATAAAGATGATCTATTAAGCATAGTAGAAGCCAAGCAACAGATACAAGATCACTGAAACACCAATGATCAATAAAATTTAAAAAAATAAAAAATTATCAGTAGATGAAATACACTAATGTAAAGAAACCAGATCTATTAATTAACAGCCTGCAAAACAAATTAATCAATAAAGTAAAACAACAAATCTTCACTTAAAACCATAAACTTATCAAAATTAATGGGAAAAACAACCCAAGAAACACAAGATAGGAAGAAGGAGGCAGGCGGCAAGTCTTGTGACTTGCCTGTGGGGTTACACTAGTTTCACACTGGCAACACTCCCCCAGCCTGCCACGACCTGAACAGGAACCATATGGATTTAAAAAAGCAAACTTTCAAAGCAGATGAACAACAATGAAATCACGAAGCAACAATGAAACTCACCGATTGATCACATTGTGTTTAACAGTATAATTAGAACATTAAATATAGTTGACAACTCAAAAAGGAAGAATCTGAAATTTTATTGGAAAAGGAAAGTTTGCATAGTAATACAAAGCAAATGCAACAAGCCTTCTACTTTTTTTTAAAATTAATTTCACAAGCCCACCCAACCATCCAGCCTTACAACACCACCCCACCTCCGTAATCAAACATTTGCCCACCGAACCACCACCTTTTTTATTGTCTTTTATTATTTTATAATTTTTTTTGTTGATATACACAAAGACTTTTAAAAGTTCATGCAAACAAGTCTCCATTCAAAGACTTTTTTGTGGATTTTTGTATGTAACAACTTGAATGGTGACAAAATCAAGAAAATGCTTATTAGAATTTTCCAGGGGGGGCGGCAAGTGCCCCCCCCTTGCCCCATTCTGCCGATGCCCTTGCAAAGGGTCACATTTTATTTCTATGTGTAACAACTGCTTTTTTTGGTGGGGGCATTTTATGGAGTTAATTCAAGGATTTTTTACTTGTTAGTATCCCTACACTTATTTGCAGAATGTTCATTGCATCTTGGTTAAAAAAAAAAAAAAAAAAAAGAAAGAAAACGGAAAGAGAAGAAAATTTTAAAAACAACTGATATAGACCTATTATTTCATTCCTTTCCTCCTCCAACCAAAATATTCAAACTATTTTAAGTAATGCTTTATACCAAACACATTTAAGAATTTTACATTTTCATAATGTTATTATTCTCATACCACATTTGCTAAATAATTATGTAAACTTTCATATTTGTTAAGTATTTGAGAAAATTACTAAAAACACATGGTAAACATTATCAAGTGTTGAAGAATATAGACAATACAGTTAGACAAATTGGAAATGCAAATAAAATATCAAATCATTTGTAAAAAATAAATTTATTATAACAATTTAAATAAATATATAACTAGGATATAAGTTTTGACCTAGCAGAAAATGCTATGTACCACAAAAATACACTGCAGGCAGCAGCTAAGAATTCACTTTGTACCCATGGTCCATAATAAGTCCCCTATAAAAGACAGCAATATATTAATAAAATGAAAAATTTAAGTAAAAAAACATTTTTTTTAACAGAATCTTTATTGTGGAGCCTTGAAAAGCATAAAATAAAAATTTATTCTTGCAAAGATATGCTATAAACAAATGAAAGTTTCAACACTAAGAAAATTTCAGAGAAAAATATAGATATGTCACTTTTGCAAGAGATGAAATATTTTAAAAAACTATCGAGACCAATATTCTTAGTCATTAGTTTCTAAGTATTTGTTAAACTATCAATTTCAAAGGTCTCGAAAGCTTTTTAAAATATTTTGAATATTTAAAATTTTTCATCTCTTGCAAAAGTGAAATATCTATTTTTCTCTAAAATTTTCTTAGCGTTAAAACTTTCATCTATTTATAACATATCTTTGCAAGAAAAAATTTATATTTTATGCTTTTTAGGGCTCCACAGTAAAAAGTTTCTAATTACTGTTAATTTTGGAATTTTTTTATGTATCTAAATTGAAAGAAAAAAAAAAAAAAAACTTAAGTGATACAATTGAGATTTCCATTCTATTTAAAATATATGTATAATTCCTTTCCAGACTTTTCCAGGTTCATTTTCAAAAAATTCCAGGTCACAATATTTTATTATGTAAAAGTAGCCTAGCCTCTTGTAATAAATGTAATTAAATTTTGTGTTCAATTTATTTTATTGAGGAATAAAATTTATATATTGATAATGAGTGCTGCAAAATGAACTAAAATTCTTTTTAAAATGCATTTAAATATTTATTATTATTATTATTATTATTTTAATAAAAAGGCAGACACATAGGATCACAAGAACTGATTACCAGAAATAGTTCTTAAGCGAATTTTTTCTTATCTAATTTCTTGCCAACTGAATCCAAATTTAACCTTTTTTTCAAGTGTTAAGAAAAAAAATCTGTAAATTTAAATTATATAAAATCAATACAAATATGAAAGCCATTTAATTTTTGATTTGCAAAATCAGAAAAAAAGCAACCTTTGGTATAGTTTATAAAATCTCTCTTTTACATTCTGTAATTTCTTCATATATTTGAATGGCAGTGGCGTATTCTCTGGGTATGATAGGCATGCACCGCATACCCACTAAAATCTATCAACTTTAAACAGAATTTGTTTAAAAATAAATTATTCAACTAATTTTGTTAAATACAGTATAGGATCCGTTATCCAGAAAGCTTGGGACCTGGGATATTCTGGATAAGGGGTTTTTCCGTAATTCGGAACACTTTATTATATGTATAAAAATGGTACAAAAAAAGTTTCATAAATAGCAGTGATAAACATGAATAATATATATGTAAACACTTTACCTATATATTTGTTCATTTAATAAATTATTTCCACAAAATAAAAAAAACATTCTTAATTAGAATTTCAAACTATAAATAATAATAGTAATAATAAATGAAAAATAAATAAACATATATAAAATTTAATTTTGGACCTGAGAGTAAAATCCTTTCATTTGGATTTTGCAAACATTTCTATATTTTTTTGCTTATAGTGTGTGTCTGCTCTGATACTAATAGTTCATAAATGTTTCAAATATTTTTAGCACATAATGCTAAATATTTTATGAAATGAATTCTAAAAATAATGGAAATTAATAAAAACTATTTAAAAATTGTATAACAATTGGGACTTCACTTCATGCATGTGACCTGAGTTCAAGGATAAAATTCATCTGCTATTGGGCATGGGCACTTTAAGAAGTATGTGTTATTAATGTTTATTTGTTAAAAAATACAATAAAAATTCATTTTCTAACCTAAATTTGCAAAATTTTCAGTAATTATTTGGACAATTTTGTGCTCACCGTATTTCCTCAGAATAACACCGTAGCATTAAAGAAAGTAGGTTGTAAAACTATAATTCTGACCGCTGCTATTGTATAATTTTAATTCTTAAATTTTACGATAATTAAAAATTTTGGTAGTTTGCATTTTGGTTTTCGGAACATTCTGGATAACAGATCCTATACTGTACTCACTTCCATTTATACATTATCCGTCATTCAGTTTTGAAAAATTGTAGTGAAAGGTAATTTCTTTTGTTACATTATTCTTGGGTAAATCCGAGTGGCTTTTTTTTTTTTTTTTACTATTGTCGTTACTTTGTTTTGGAAATGCCTGCTGACCAGTTATTACTAAGCTCATGCTTAGTAGCTTAGCAACTAATCATGCTTAGTAGCATACTTGCCAACCAATTTTAAGGAAAAAAGGGAAAATTTCTGTTGAAAAACCAGAAGATTTCATAAAAAAAGGGAAGATTTTTTTTTTTTCTATGACGTGTTAAACAATACAGTTTTACAATTTTAATAATTAGAAGCAATCTATAAAAACGTTTTACTATAGATTGATTATTCTAAATATATAAAAGTTTTAAAAGAAGTTATTCCTTTTCAACATATAAATATCTACAAAACAGAATCTGTAAGAAATTTATTTAACAATAGACAAAAAACTTAACTAAGTTAAAGTATAACTAATTAAAAAAAAAAATAGAATATGATTTTTGTGTATGTACATTAATCATACATATAAAAAAAGTAGCAGTAGCTATTTATCAGTTTCAAACGTGCATAAAACCAACTGAGTATTAATTTTCTTAAATTGATATGGAAAATTATTTTCCTACCTGAAAAGATTATTCTTCATTTTTTTCCCATGCTTACACATTTGGTATAAATATGACATAGAAATATTTAATTGAGGAAAAATAAACAGATTCATTAAATTCAGCAATAAAGATCTAAAAATAATTACATACGTGAGAAATATTGAGCACTTCCATTGCTTTATTGTTTCTAGAATTGATCACAATCTGGGGAAGGTGGGGGCACAAAAATAATTACAGAGTAAGAAATATTAAACTCTTTCAATTCTACTTCTAGAATCTAATGAAAGAAGTTTAATATTAATATTATCTTTAAAAAACATTAAAACCCGTTTAAAAGATTACCTCGCTAGCGCTTTCGGCTGCATCACGCAGCCTTCTTCTGATGCAGCCGAAAGCGCTCGCGAGGTAATCTTTTAAACGGGTTTTAATGTTTTTTAAAGTTTTAATGTATTTTACCTTTTTTAAATTGTTTTAAATATTAATATTATCATTTATGTTGCAGATGGATAAAGATTAGGAAACAAAAGACTTCTGCAGAACATTTAATTGGTGATCACTAGTGGGAGATAAATGAAAGGGGAGGGGGGGGGGAAATAATTACACCAGCAAGAAATATTTAACAATTCTATTTCTTTACATGTTCTAGAATCTCATAAAGCAAGTTTGAAATGAATATTGACATTTATGTTATGGATGGAGAAAGATTGGGAATCGGGCGTTTTCGTAGAACATTTGGGTTTTCTTTTTAAAACGAACGATATCCACGACTTTTTTAAAAACTTAAGATTTCATCATCTGTCCGGAAGACTGGAAGATACGTTAAAAAACCGGAAGTCTTCCGGGAAAACTGGAAAAGTTGGCAAGTATGTAGCAGCTATCTTTGTAAAGCTTACCCTGATATAGGGATTTGTTGCTATTGGGGGGAATACTCATTGTCCCTCTAATTTTCACTTGTATAAAGTACAAGGAGAGTTCCACTGTATAAACGATCCAAGTCATGCTATCCTTGGAAAGCATATTCTGAAGTTTTGGGTATTTTTAAAGCATTAGGGATTTCATTATCTTTAGTAGAGTTGTTCGTGTAGTGATCACAGCTGGTTTCTCCTACTGACTGATAAATTAAAACCTATACTACTTCATTTTACAATGATGTAATAAAAAAAAACTTTCTTTAAAAAAAAAAAAAAAAAAATTGAAGATTTATAAATGACAATTAAGTTGTAAAATAAAATTTGGATAAATTTCCAAAAATCATTTTATGTGCCAGAAATTTTTTTTTTTTTTTTTTTAATCTTTTATTTTTATTTAAACCTAAATAAGTTATACCGAGCAAAGACTTCCACCAGAAATAAAAGCATGAGCCAAATTTTGTTTATTCTATAATAAGAATAAAGCAAAATGTTTTCTTTGTGTGTGTCTGTATGCACTAGGAAGATCAGGCCACTGATCACATATCTACAAAAAATTGGCAGGTGTGCATATAATTTTTTTCTTTCTTTTTCCTTCCTTTTTATTATTATTATTATTATTATTTTTTTTTTTTTTCCGAATCTGAATTTTTTAAATTAATAATTTGATTTATTTATTTATTCTGGTATGTTCTGTTAATTTTTCTGCTTTATTATCTTAAATTTTATTTAATTTGAATATTTTTCTTTTCATCCATCTGCATTCCTTAGCAAACATCACTATTATATTTATTTTTCATTCTCTCGCTTTAAATCATGTGATCACATAGTTTTTATATAATGTAGATTTTTTTTTTTTTTAATGTTATGTTTTGAATGGGAACTATCAGAGGTCAGATAGGTGCCTACACTGAAGTGCTCAGTTAAGGCACTGCCACTAGCAGTAGGATCCCGAATCGGACAGTGCAGTGGTGCGGTGTGGGAAGACACAGCAGAAAGCATCAGGGACCTGAAGTGAAGTTTTTAGCGATTTTAAAGTGCTATAAAAAATTATAATTAAATTTTAAAATTCATTTAAATACAGTGATCAGCAAAGCATCCTTCAATAAGTTAATATAAGAATCCTTTAGATAAATGCTGTAAAATTAGTGAAAAAATTTGTATATAAAATTTTATATATGATTCCGAGAAACTGGATGCCCACCAGTGGCCATGCGGTTTTGCACTGAAAGCTGGTAGAGGGGGAAGTGTTGGGTTCGATCTCAGGTCGTGCTCATCGACCTAGCCATTCAGAGATTTCCGTGGTTTTCTCAGAAACTCACGTTAATACGGGCTAGTACCCCTTAGAAAGACCCCCCATGGAGGGCATTCCACCCATAGGCCTAGAACCCAAGTGTTGTCAATCTGACTTGAATCCTACAATTAACCAACCAACCAAGAAATTCGGAAAATTCCGTGCTTAAATTTGATGAAACAATATCACCTTGATGAGTAGTGTTCCTTCCATAGTTGACTTCAAAGCATGCCCAAATTCAAATATCACGCTGTGCCACTGTTGAATGGTGTTAGTGTAAGTAGTGTTCACATTTTTTTTTTTTTAAAAAAGGGCAGGGCGGATTTATCAAAAAGGGCACTTTTTTGTGAGTAAAAGGGCACATATTGATAGTCGAAAGGACACTTTCTTTCCCACTCACTAAATGGTTTATAAAATGTACAGTCCACTAAATAAACAAACAAAATGAAATAAATACAAATAAAAAGAGAACACCCATCTATCTCAGTGGCGCACCCACGGAGGGGGCTTAGGGGGGCTGAAGCCCCCTCCAGAACGAGCTGACATAGTAAAAAATTTCAGATGTGCATGAAAAAAAAAATACTACTCAAACACAGATATTGTAAGCAGAAATAGTTTATAAATTATACATTAAATATTAGGAATTTTTGAAATCCTTATGGTCAAAAACAAAAACAATGAACTAGTTCTTTGATTTTTAGTTGAAAGAAGTTGCAATTTTTAGGGATGGGCTTCTAAGGTCCTAAACTAGAGAATATACTGTTATCACGAAATCGAGTAAGTATCTAAAAAGTCAGACAGAAGAAGCAATCAGACGTGGAAATAAGCTGGGATGTATTTTTCAGGAAAAGGGGATACCAAGCTCATGCAGTTATTGTATCTTAATTTATGAGTATTTATAGCATCTTTGTGGAAGTGTGTTTTGTCCCTGAGCAAAATTAACACATTCACATCGGCAAATGAAAATTCTCGTTTGATATGAAATAAAAATTAGCTTTGCTCTTATAGTCGTTCCTCTAAAACTAAATTTTAAATTAAAAATGGACTTTGCATATTCGTGTTAAACCCTTTAAATGCATCTAGTACAAATACATGCTAGTGAAATTTCGCATCAATTGCTGAAGATAAAATTTAATTGATCTGATCACAAATGAGTAAAATATATTTCTAAAAATATACCGATTTAGAGAAATGCCACAAAGCGTAGTTTACTGTTCAAAATAGGAAAATACCCTGATAATAATATTTTGAGATATTTTACAGATGCTTGGGAGGATGGGGTTAATTATTATTATTATTATTATTATTATTTTTTTTTTTTTGTAACAGTATGTAGAAAATACAGTAGGGTCCAAGCACAATTTTCATTTTTGCTTCTGATGTCACTGAGATCTAAGCTCCGTTCTTGGATAATAAAATTTTTGCCTGTTATAAAAATTCAAATTTCATAAATATATATTATATTATTGGAATACAATATCCTGTAATGATATTACTCAGAAAGGTAACACTTGAAATATTTACCAACTGAACAAACTATTCTAAGTAATATATGTTTTAGGATATTAAGAGGTTCTGCCCCCTGCTTGCTGTGTTGGCTTACCCCTACGAAGACTACACGTCCGATTTGTTTCTGTTAATCGAACCTTGAAAGAGCATCGCCCCACACTCCAGATAATTAAATAAAAATAGCCATATAAAAATTTACACTGAAATTCTGTTCTAATTCATACTTATAACAACTGCAGCTTTTATTTGGCTATAATTATTAAGATTTCTTAATTACTTAAGTGTTACTGCATATACAAATAAAGCATCACAAAAGGGTATTAAAATTGATCAAATTTTATTTTCAATGGAAATATTTGGTGGGGGCATTTCATTTCAAGTAAATTTTATGTTCACCAGCTTGTCATATTCTTTTGATCGTAGATGGACCTAGAAGATTTTGATCGTAGACAGTTTTCGATCATAGTTGAATCTACAACTTTATGTTCGAAAGTTCAATTTCAACCCCAACTGACCAAATTACTTGCACATTATATACGGAGATAAATTCCACAATTGTGCTATTCAACTTAAATTCAGTTTCATTCATTCATTCCAAAAGAAACATTTAAAACAGATTCTTTACTATGCATATGTCTGCGTACCAGTGGCGGCTCATGGACCGAAAATAGGTGAAGAGCCATTTCACCTAATATTTTACACTGTATTCATTTATAGAGTATAAATTTACATTTAAATAAAATGAGTATTTTTAATTAAAATTATGCATTAAAACTACTTAAATGTCATTTCTCAGCTCTTCATCTATTTTCGGTTCATGAGCCTCCGTTGCTGCATATATGGACATAAACCTATTACTATACTGTAGGACCCAATTACTCTTCAGCCCCCTCCAGACAGAAATTCTGAGTGCGCCACTGATCTATCTCCTCGCCTAATGGACGACTATAACGAGGCGGAGTTTCCCTTTGTTTGTGGGGAAAAGCTGCGCTATGATTGGCTATAGTCCTTTATTTGTGGGCTAAATTAAGACTCCTATTGGTTAAATTTCATCATGACATCAAATGACGAAAGAAAGTCAAGTTGTCAATTAATGGAGAAACACAGCAGGTACTATCCTTCTTGGATTCATGTCTACTTTATTTATTAAAAATGTAAGCTTAGTAGCCATTTATGCATGTAAACATGCAACAATATTAAAATTTATATTTCAAATGAACACACAATTTTGACTTCTAGATTCTAGAGAAAAATTTACAATTGAATACTAAATCTGAAGTAATTTAATTAATAAGCTTAGCAATTATACTTATTGGAATTTTTGAGTTTTTTAATGTCAATCTTATATCTGATCTCCTGGTGGTATTAGTTTTTTATGTGTAGCTCAAAATCTACTTGACCAAAAGAACTGAACTTTCATAAATGTATAATTAAAATAATTAGGAGCCAGTAAACTATTTGTTGTAAAATATTTCAAATTTACAATTCAATAACTTTTACTTAAAAAATTTCTAAATATTTACTTTTTAGATAATTTTGTTTAAAAATTTTTAAATTGTAATCTACAAATATTTTTAAGTTATTGCAGGTTTTAAATATGTAGATTCCTTAGGCATTTTTTCCCCATAAATAATTAAATTACACATAATTCTATAAGGAATGGTAGGTATCTATTTTTCTCTCTCCGATATTTACTCGATTAGACAGGTAAAGGTGTTATTTCATTTTTATTTTTTACATAAAGGGCTATACATTATTATTAAAAAATAAATAAATGAACCTAGTTTTTTCGAAACTTTAAAAAAAAAAAAAAAAAAAAAAAAAAAAAGAAAGACACAGTATGTGCAAAATAAATGTGAAATTAACAATATTTATATTTATAGTCACAACTAATTGTTAAAATTTGCTATAATTTCGCCAGTTATTGATAAAATTCCAGTCTTCTTTCAAGACTGATTTCTAAAATTTGCGAAAATTTTACAGTCTATCGCCGAAATGCATAATTTTTTTCGTCGCTAATCAATGAAATCTCTGCGGTTTTTGAAGTTAAATTCTCAAATACTCAATTATTTCGTTGATAATAGATGTAATTTGCACTTTTTTCTCAAAGTTGAATGCCAAAATATGCAATAATTTTGCAGCTAATTTTGAAAACACTATTTTCACCACTAACTGCGGTGTCAATTTTTATAATCCAAATTTACATTTAATTCCCAAATTTGGCACCCTAGGCGAAAAATTTTCATGGCGCCCCATTAAAACAAATTTTTAAAAAATTTAAGACACGCAGACAATTATACACATACATATACTGTAATAAATAATCAACTATTTATTTTTATTACATATTGCATATTATTGTTTTTTCGGCGCTACTTTTAGCGGTAGTAGAAGCAATATCCTTCAAGTGAATTGTTTTACCTTCATCTTGAGCTGTTGATAATGGTGATAGTCCTACAAATCGTTCTCACGTCACCATAGAAGGCTAATAATTTTTTATTAATTTCAATTATATGAAGCTGAGTTCTCCACTGGCCACAGACACAGGAAGTGTCAGCAACAATTTTATTGATGTTACTAAATTCAATACGCAATGTACAAGTTCGTTTTCACAAAATTTATTCAAAACTTCCTATAGTGTACTTTCATCAACATCCTTAGAGTCTCCTTGAGTCAGATAATCTCCTTATCTTCTACATAATTTCACAATCACTTTGAAAGTTTTTTCTTTTTTCTTTACGACTCACAATCGTTAGAAAGGCATCAGAAAACACGATTTATCTTTTTGGTCTGTTTGAACTTCTCATCATTCGAATTTCTTGCTGTATCAAGAAAAGAAATATAAAAATTAATCTTAAAATGATGTTTAGCATCACTTGTTGATTTATCAGCTGACTGCATAATTAAACTTCTTTTTCATTTTTCATAATCGGGCTGGCTCTGACTCCGATGGGAATGATACCGCAATACTAATTTCTTCTGAAAATGCCTCCTGTTTATCAAATCCGAAATCACTTTTTACAGTTTGCAAGAAAAAAATTTTGTTTTTAGTAGTGCATTAGTAGAAAAGTTTGGGTCACATTTTCACCATTGGCGCGTCGTCTTTTGCTATGTACTGACGAAAATTTTCTTCACTTAATTTCTAATAGGAAATTAACATTTTTTATAGATGATCTGGCTTGTGTTGGCCGAGAATGGACAACTAGAACGAGGCGGAGCTTTCAAAGTTTGTGGGAAAAAGCTGTGCTATGATGGGCTACATTCCACTGTTTGTGGGTTAAAAGAAGACTCCTACAGGTTAAAT
Source organism: Salticus scenicus (assembly GCA_963930645.1). Classification (NCBI taxonomy): domain Eukaryota; kingdom Metazoa; phylum Arthropoda; class Arachnida; order Araneae; family Salticidae; genus Salticus; species Salticus scenicus. The sequence continues at coordinate 266,629,837 of OZ005651.1, read as the reverse complement.
AAAAGAAAATCGTCAGGACTATGAATGACATCAGAAAGTCATGTCGTCTATTCGCTGCAGATTACCCATAGAATTTTCTCACATTGCAAGAATACATAAACTCAAAGTGAAACCAGACGCATTTTCCATGTTCTGTTTATCAAAGCCTCAGTCTTTATTTCTTTCATATCAAACTATTGTTTATTTACTAATTATTTTGGAAGATAAAGCAAGATTTTTGCTTATTCAGATTCAGGTGGGAAAATATTTTGTTTTTTCAAATTATTATCCTGATAGTGTTTCTTTAGGATTTGGACGAAAATAACTTTTCAAATAAGCCTAATTTGCTTTGCTAATGATATTTTTTCTCTAATTTTCTCTTACAAAATTGTACTCATTTTTTTTTTTTTTAACAGCTTATCTCAAGTATCAACTGTACTGAAAACGAAATTTCACATTTTATTACTAAGTTGAGCTACTAGAAAAAGAAACTATAACAGAATCACTCTGTAAAATTCCAAAAAGCCCCCACGCATAGCCCCTACAAAGTCAATTAGTCTAAAGAGCTAAAACTTCTTTCTAGTTAGAGCTAGCTTCCTTCAATTATTATTATTATTTTCTTTTTATGTCAGTTCAAAATTATAAAATTAAAATATTTATAACTTTTCATATATAAAGTAAATATAAAACAAAAAGTAATAAGGTAAATAATAATGTAATACTTATACACATTCTACTTTTATAATCTTTTTCAATCAATCATCTGCGTCAGACATGTATACAAAGGTAATCTGAAGTAAACCTTTTTTCTTTCAATTGCTATACCCTAGTAAAATTGCTTTTCTATGAGCTGAGCAACTGAGAAAATTCAAATCAAAAAATATCTTTTGCGTGCAAAACACACTCAAAGTTTAAAAAAAAAAAAAAGATTGAAGTTTCCTCTTTTTCGTCATTTTTTTTTTATACTCATTAAACTCAACATTGTGCCAATACATTAAACCTCTTCGCTTCATAAAATGTGTTCTTGCAGCAAAAGCAAATTTACAGTTAAACTGGAAACAAAAATGACAGTCTATACATTTCTATTAAGATTGACCTTGACTAATTGATGAGTATTCAGTAAAAAATGGTAGTTTCGAGTTGCCAAAGTTTCGAAGTTCTAATTTCAATAGAAGCCGAGTTCTGGAATTTCCAGCTACATTTTAGCCCAGAATTAACCCGATATTTTACCATTTGTAGTCAAGAATTTAAAAAGAAGTTGATTAACTCCCGAGAAGTCGATTGTATTCAGTAAATTATTCTGAGCAATCGTCTCATAGAGATTGCGCTTCAATCATTTGATTATCATTCCTGATCCTGAATAAGGGAAATTCCTGCTCTATAGTGTAATGTAATTAATGCTCTTTACTTTACTTTTGTGATACAAGTGACTGCTTGCCCCAGGATTCGAAACAGTCCAATAGGACTATTTCAAAAATACTCTTTAAAATGCTAGTTTTATTTGTTTGTTTCAAGAATATTCATTGAATTGACAGTAATGCTGGATTGTTTCGAGAATATGAGTTAAATAAAGCTCATTCATCAACTTGAACTTATATGTGCATTTATGATCTTCTTTTCTTGAACAAGAAAGTCGCTGTTTCGTAACATTTGATTTGGCACCTGATGTATCGCAGATTCACTTAATGATTTTGACTAGAAGTATTGCTGAAGACATGAAAGTACTTGAAGCTTAGACTGTCTAGTTAAAAGAATTGAAAGCTGTACAAAATCATATGACAGCAGCACAACATGAGATGCAGGATGGATAAAGAAGATGAAAGCTAGACAACATGAATTGAGAGAATAGCTGAAACCTGATAAGAGGAATTAAGGATAAAATAGAAGCCATGTAAAAAGATTCCTTGAAAAGTTAAAGTAATTAAAGAGAAAATGCAAGAGCGAGAGAAATTTTTAAGGAAAAAATAAAACTTACGAAAATTAAAGTTGAAAAGACAATTCAAGCAAAGTTTCTAGAAATTAAAGGTTCCAATTGCCCATATGTAGCACTAGTGCGGCATAAAACTCACTTTCCTACCCTCCAGAAATAAAAGATAACTTTTAGGGAAAGTGTTAAACATTATATTTTGGTTATTCAATAATAATACTTGATTTTTGGATTTTGGAAAATTATAAAGTTAGTAAATAATGAAAATTAATAGATCGATTAGAGGCCGGAAGTAAATTGAACTAGGGATAGTACATTGCGTTATGAGGTGCCGCGGCTAATGAAACTCTTAAATGAAGACCAATAATAATCATTTAAATTAAATGAATAAAACAATCATAGAAAAATAATAATTTGGAATTAACTTACCCCAATGTAGAAAATAATAGCTGAAAGAAAAAAATTAAGTAATCCGTGAGAATACACTGAAACAAAACAAAATTTATCTTTAAAAACACACACTTTTTATTTTTGTTTCCATAGCTTTTCCGGTACCGGCTTACACTATATAGCATTAAATTGCCACACTGCTATAACACATATTTAAAACGATGTTGTAGATCACTAATAGAGCATATACGATATCGCTGAACTTATAATGCCGTTGGATTAATCCTGAATATATATTTATAACTATTCATTATCATGATTGTTCAAATAGTCCCATGTAGTTTCGTACGTAAGTAAATCTTATCACACTCTCGCGTATGAGGTGTATAAGCTAATTTCTCTTGTCAATATTGATGAAGTTGACGATACCGTGGCACTGATCAGAGGCATTGCTGCTATTCCAAATTTTAAGCATTTTTGGATGTCGAATCTTTATAGGAGTGTAGAACAATGAATTTTCGTTGCCTGAAATATGGGCACTGTAATGCAGATTCCATGCCATAGCTTAACGTGATAGTCAGCTAAGCCTATCTGGGCTCCATTCTCATTCGAACTTTTCATTCCTTGGATAAAAGCTCTTCGATCATGCAACATACATATTCTGTTGATATGTGATATTTTGCTCTTTCAGTTGCACTTATAATCCACAACAATGTTTAAAATGCCTGAGAGAGTTTTTGAAAGGTTGGTAGTCGGCCAGCGGCCGAAGCCGCCGACTCGCTCCGTGAATTCTTAACGTCCGATTCTCACACCATCCTAGAGAAGAGTTATGAGAGATGCCTTCCAATCTCCCGCGCCGCGAGACTCCGCACATTCGAATTGCTGCGCGCGATAAATAGTCCGAAAATGAATTATTTTTATCCGGATCGTCTGCTGAATAATAAATAAAATGGAAATAAATAAATTTAATTTTATGAACGGAATATTTTATATTGGGTTAATTTTTGGATTCAATATTAATATAAAAAAATACGCATTTTCCTGGAGAGACGCCACTTTTAAATCGGCGCCGTGATATATTCGCTGCGGACCTGACATATTCGCTGCGAACCGAATGGAACATTCCAGAAGAAAATTTGAAAAAAGGTAAATGGAAATGACGTCACTGATTTTAATTAGTGAAAAATGAATGTTAGGAAAATTAATACAATTATTTTTAAATTATTTGCAGACGATCTAAAAAGATTTTGAATTGATTTGAATCATGATTAAAATTGAATTTCTTTATTGGCTAAGGCGTTTGTTTACAATCAGGAAACATCGGTAGTTTTGTTTACAAACAAAACGCTTCACTGGAAATTCTTAAATTTTTTTGTTTGTTGAAAATTACGAATTTTAAGAAATTTTAAATGGAGAAAATAAATAAAATAAAAGTAACTAAAATATTTTCCGGAGGCTTTGATAAAAATTAACCGAATTCAAAAGTGTTAGAATTTTTTATTCTAACATTACCCCCCTTCTCCAAAAAAAATTATAGCAGCAGGAAATTGGAAGGACTTAGTAACATAAAACATACACTAAATATAAAAAATACACTACATGAGTGCATATCCGAATATATATAATAACACTCAAAACATAAATGATTTGGGGCAAGTTAAAAAATCATATGCATACCACTTTTTAAACACATAACATAATAAATAGAGGTAATGAAGATAATGGAGATAATGGAAATCTGCCAAAATAAACCACTTGAAAAGAAAATTTTAGTTATGAATAAGTTTTTTTTTTTTTTTTTTTTTTTTTTTTTTTACCAAAAACATCTCAGCTAAAAATTTATGACGGAATATTTAAAGTAAAAAATATGCACCTAACAACAAATCACTAAAGGTAAAAAATTTATTGGAACTCAATAGTAGATATACTAAACAAGTACGAATGAAGCAGTTACAGCGCACACATTGTTACAGATGACGGTATATAATTATGTGAAACCGCTAGTGACCCCCATAACGATGTTGCCTTTGCCATCCGCACATTGTCATATCTACAACTGAGAGGCTTATGAGCTGTAACACTATTGTGATGAGCATGTGAGACAGCCAATGACACTTACATAAAGGCTCGGCTATAAATGGTCTCCATCAATACTCTAGGAAAATACCTATATTTCTACAATGTGTCACATGCATAAGGAATTGGAAAATAAATACTGTTTGTAAAATTGATTTGTTATTTTAGAATATACACTCCTGCCAAATCGCAAAAGGGTTACCACAGGTAGGTGTCAGTGATTAAACGTTTTTGAATATACTTTAATAATTTGAAAAAAAAATGCATATATCTTTTTTTTTTTTTTTTTGCTTTTTTTTTTTTTTTTTTTTTTTAAACAGGTAAGTAAATATGTTTTTTGTAGATTTTCATAATGTAACATTTAGGTTAAAAATTCTCTTCTGAAATTGAAGAAGTGAGAATATCTAAGAACTGCAGTACCAGTGCACAAAAGTGAAACATTACCTCGGACCAGCCTGACAAATTTTGCATCACTCTGGGCTCGGATTTCTCAGTATCCCATCAAAAGCAATTCCAGAATACTTTAATGTAAGTAAAAAAAAATTTTTTGCTATATATTAATTTATGTATTTTGTCTGCTAACTTGAATGTCTATTGGAGGAGCCAGTATCATAAAATTTGAAAAGAGAGTGAAAAATAGTTTTTTTTTTTTTTTTTTTTTTTTTTTTTTTTTTGCTTTGCTGAGAAGTTTTAGTTATGAGTAGATTTGAATATTAAAATTGTTTGGGGTTCAAATGCAATCTCATAAAGATGAAGAGTGACAAAAACAAAGAAAAATTTGAACATCTTAGAGTAATATTAATGTTCTTTGAATTTCTTAGCAGGAAAACAGGCATTGTGATGATCACATCATATATATAACATAATTTTAGATCATTGTTTTTTCTTTTAATTCATTTTAATTGAAGAAAAGGGGAATTTATTCGTCCCATATCAATAAAGGCAATGCATAACGAGACTGCTGTTCACACTAATTATAGGCTCAGCTTATAATGGTCTCTACCTATGCTATAAATAATATTCAAGGTAGTTTTCATATATAGAATTTTGAATAGAAAGCATGCATGTCAGTTTAAGCCACAGATTTACATTCACCAGAAGTGAAAAACGGGTACCTAATCGGTTTTAACCTCATCGACTTATATAAAAACTGCAAGTGTCATGCCCTATCATCTACCCTATAAATTTTATACATACTGTGCACAGTTTTAATATATTAAATCAAATATAATTTTTGTATATATAAATAGAACAATGATCTGAATTTTAATTGCCTATAAATGTTTCCTGTAAATTCTTTAGGTGTGATGGAAAATTAAAAAGGTAAGTAACTTTTTTTTTTTTTTTTTTTGAAGTGAAATGCCTAGTCAACTGGGTTTATAGTTAAAATTTCGCATGGCACAATGATTGCTGTGGCCATCAGCTCAGATTACCATAAATGCAAAATTTCACTGTCCCAATAATCAAATCTAAACACCTTCGCCCCCAAAAAAAATATCTCGCACCTTTGGACTTTTTTATTTAGAATTTTCTAAGTAACACCATGTAGTTTATAATCATTCATCCCTTACAATTAAATTTATATTCTGAATTTTTTGATGTAAATTTTTTCATCTTTTTAATTTTTCAAAACATTTTTTTGAAATTGCCATAATTAAGGCAAATCATACTTAAATAAATGATTGCATTTAAAATAGAAGATATTCAAGAACCCCTTATTATTATTATTATTATTATTTTTTTTTTTTTGAATTTTCTCTATGTAATCATTGCAGCATATCATACATCAAAATAAATGAATCTTGCATATCCAGAAAGGATTTTTTTTTTTTTTTTTTTTTTTTTGCAAAAACCTCTATCTAGAGTTATTAACATCATCTTATTTTTAACTCTACCCAGAGAGAAAATGTAATAAATGGAAAAGGACACTAAGTAAATAACTGTAAATTAAATATCTATATTAAATTTCACTTAGCAGATTTCCATAGAAAAAAACACAAATGTATGAATACAAAAATTATCATTTTCTTTGTTCAACATAAAATTAAAATCAATATCTAATTTCCGAACATTAAATCACACTCCAATTCCATGGAATGTGTAAAAAGATGTGGCAAATCTCAATTATTTCTTTATTTTTTAAATAATTATAGCTAAAATAGCTCTAAAAATTACATGTATTCCTTTTATTTACTGGAATACTATAAATTGGGACCTACCACATTAAAATAAAATAAAACACACAAAATTTCCATTAAATATTAATATAGGGCATGTAATAGTGGCAAATCTCAATTTTTTGTTTATTTTCTTTAAAAGTTTACAGCTAAAATAGCTCAAAAATTTATCTACATTCCCTTTCTTGGAATGCCATATATTGAGATTTCCCACCTTGAAATCAAATAAAATAAAACATATAACATGAAAATATAATATCTAGATTATTTTAAGTGGCATGCATAATGAGACAAAAATAAATCTTCACGATTTTTTTTTTTTTTTTTTTTTTTTTTAAATCGCGATCGCTAAAATTCATTAATTTTTTTAATGACAATTCATAACCTCAGGTTCGAGACCTTAAAATCGGTTATTTCTTTCGCGACGGCACCAAATGTTAAACAATAAATTTTGGTTATTCAATAATAATACTTGATTTTTGGATTTTGGAAAATTATAAAGTTAGTAAATAATGAAAATTAATAGATCGATTAGAGGCCGGAAGTAAATTGAACTAGGGATAGTACATTGCGTTATGAGGTGCCGCGGCTAATGAAACTCTTAAATGAAGACCAATAATAATCATTTAAATTAAATGAATAAAACAATCATAGAAAAATAATAATTTGGAATTAACTTACCCCAATGTAGAAAATAATAGCTGAAAGAAAAAAATTAAGTAATCCGTGAGAATACACTGAAACAAAACAAAATTTATCTTTAAAAACACACACTTTTTATTTTTGTTTCCATAGCTTTTCCGGTACCGGCTTACACTATATAGCATTAAATTGCCACACTGCTATAACACATATTTAAAACGATGTTGTAGATCACTAATAGAGCATATACGATATCGCTGAACTTATAATGCCGTTGGATTAATCCTGAATATATATTTATAACTATTCATTATCATGATTGTTCAAATAGTCCCATGTAGTTTCGTACGTAAGTAAATCTTATCACACTCTCGCGTATGAGGTGTATAAGCTAATTTCTCTTGTCAATATTGATGAAGTTGACGATACCGTGGCACTGATCAGAGGCATTGCTGCTATTCCAAATTTTAAGCATTTTTGGATGTCGAATCTTTATAGGAGTGTAGAACAATGAATTTTCGTTGCCTGAAATATGGGCACTGTAATGCAGATTCCATGCCATAGCTTAACGTGATAGTCAGCTAAGCCTATCTGGGCTCCATTCTCATTCGAACTTTTCATTCCTTGGATAAAAGCTCTTCGATCATGCAACATACATATTCTGTTGATATGTGATATTTTGCTCTTTCAGTTGCACTTATAATCCACAACAATGTTTAAAATGCCTGAGAGAGTTTTTGAAAGGTTGGTAGTCGGCCAGCGGCCGAAGCCGCCGACTCGCTCCGTGAATTCTTAACGTCCGATTCTCACACCATCCTAGAGAAGAGTTATGAGAGATGCCTTCCAATCTCCCGCGCCGCGAGACTCCGCACATTCGAATTGCTGCGCGCGATAAATAGTCCGAAAATGAATTATTTTTATCCGGATCGTCTGCTGAATAATAAATAAAATGGAAATAAATAAATTTAATTTTATGAACGGAATATTTTATATTGGGTTAATTTTTGGATTCAATATTAATATAAAAAAATACGCATTTTCCTGGAGAGACGCCACTTTTAAATCGGCGCCGTGATATATTCGCTGCGGACCTGACATATTCGCTGCGAACCGAATGGAACATTCCAGAAGAAAATTTGAAAAAAGGTAAATGGAAATGACGTCACTGATTTTAATTAGTGAAAAATGAATGTTAGGAAAATTAATACAATTATTTTTAAATTATTTGCAGACGATCTAAAAAGATTTTGAATTGATTTGAATCATGATTAAAATTGAATTTCTTTATTGGCTAAGGCGTTTGTTTACAATCAGGAAACATCGGTAGTTTTGTTTACAAACAAAACGCTTCACTGGAAATTCTTAAATTTTTTTGTTTGTTGAAAATTACGAATTTTAAGAAATTTTAAATGGAGAAAATAAATAAAATAAAAGTAACTAAAATATTTTCCGGAGGCTTTGATAAAAATTAACCGAATTCAAAAGTGTTAGAATTTTTTATTCTAACAGAAAGTATTTAAAAATAAGTAAAGATGTACAAAGGAAAGACCGAAACATAAAAAATGTGCAAGGGATGATTCATGAGATGAAACATGATGTACAATTTAGACCCTTGAATGGAAAGTCAAAACTTTATACAGTGAAACCTCTCAAGTTGGACACCCCTATAAGTTGGACACCCCTATAAGTTGGACGCTTTTTCTCGGAACCGTAGGTGTCCAACTTAGAGAGGTTTTACTGTAGTTCCAATAAAGTACAGCCCCATTAAATAATGACTCTGTGATTTTTAGATATAGTGTAAAGCTGTTAACAGTTAGATGGACAGATTTAATGATGGACTGTTTTCAAAACTCAATTCGACGTTGTAAGTTTTTGAAATAAATAGATCGTTATTATGGTAAAATCACTTTCTCTAGCGCTTCTCATCAGATAAATTATATTGACTTTCATGCGCTGAAAAGTCAATTCGAGGATTATCCATTCACTTCATTTTTACACGTCCAATTGAAAACACGCCAAGAAAACCTCAGTAAATGTTTCCAAGTCATAGCAGCAGACTTGTACCTTTTAGTCCTTTCTAGACAAAGATTGTAAGTGTTTAAAATTTTCACACAACATGAGTGCTGTGTTTCCAAGACTACATTTTACCTATTGTAAAGTGCCGTTAGATAGTAAAAAATAAAATAGATCTTGTTGTCTGGATTGTGCCGCCCTCTAGATTTCAGCGCCCTAGGCCATCGCCTAGTTTGCCTATATGGTCGAGCCGGCCCTGCAAATACCGCTATTATTTCGCTGCTAACCAATAAAATTCACGATTTTTTTTTTTTCCCCTATAGCATATAGCTGTTCCTGGAATTCATGATATTTTTTGGTCGATTGCTAAAACCTTGCATTATTTAGCACCTAATCGATGAAATTCATATTCTTTATAAAGTTCAGTCTCAGACATACCAAGTACTCCGGTTTCTCCGGAGTAACTCCGGTGAACAAAGAAATATTTATAACTCCTGGCAATCTCGTAAATGCTCCGGAAAATACCATACGATCGATCTCTTTAGCATCCTTTCGCTCTACTTCCCTGCCGGAATAACGGCGCGGAGCGAAGCAAACTGATCTCTTTGACTGATAAGCTTTGACGAGCTCGAGGAGGTGTGCCTAATAAGGAGCATACATATTCTACGTCACAGACTATGTAGGGAGTGGAGAAAGGATTATCGTTTTACACTCAGCGCCAGCTTCGGCTTTACTCAACTCCTCTCTTCTCTCCGTACCGACGCTTAGTAAATATTAGTAAGCTACGCTTTTCCCGTTACTGTTTGATGTGCACGTTTTATTATTTTTTATCATTTTTGCATTTGAGATGTCGAAACGGAAGCATAATCAACAATTCAAAGAATCGTATGAGGCCTTGTGGCCAGTCTTGAAACGATCGAAAGTTTCAGCAAATTTTGTTTATTGCTCGGTTTGCGAGTTAAACTTTTCGGTCATGCATGGTGGTAAAGATGACTGCCAGAGGCACGTGGAGACTTCGCGACATTTGGAGTTCGCGAAAACAAAAGCATCGAACAGAAATATAAAATCAATGCTAATTGAAAATAGTGACTTAAATGTGATTAATGCTGAAAGTTTATTTGCCAACTTTTTAGTTGAGCATAACATCATATCCAAAAATGTGACTACGTTGCTCTCACTTCCGAAATTGACTGGTGACTGCACAGGGGGAAAACATTTTTTTAGTACTAGATGCTGAACTGAAAAAGTATGATATTCCTTGGAACAAATGCATAGCATTTTGTTCTGATAATGCTTCTGTGATGACTGGCCGATTTAAAGAAGTAATAAAATTTATTAAAGAGAGAAATCCTAATATCATATTAAGTGCTTGTGCCTGCCACTTAGTACATTTAGTTGCTCAGCATGCTTCGAAACAACTAGATTTTCCTATTGAAGAATTCTTAACGGATGTTTACTATTATTTAAAAAAAAGTTCAAAGAGACTTGATTCGTTAAAGTTGTGTCAAGAATTGGCTGATGTGGAAATACATAAAATTTTGAAATATGGTTCCACTAGATGGTTATCCATGAAAAATGTAATAAATCGTATCTTGGAACAGTGGGAACCATTAAAGATGTTTTTTTGTGAAAAAGAAACTGGAGATTCGGATGCTTTATTACGTTTGAAAAAAAAAAAAATTTGAATCCTAATACTAAGTTATGTCTTCTTTTCTTACAAAGTGTCTTGCCTTTGTTTACTGATTGTAATACTTTTCTACAACAAGAGGCTCCACTAATACATAAATTAAAAAGAGAATTTATTTCTCTGTATTCTTCCTGCTTATCACGTTTTGTAAAACCAACAGCTATTGTTAATTCTTCATCAATTTTTGAGATTGATTTCAATGATCGAGCAGTGCAAAAATCTAGTAAAAATTTGATTATTGGAAGTAAAACAAAACAATATCTTAAAAACAATGAACATATAAAAGATTCCGAGAAAAAGAAATTCTTCAACAATATCCGATCATACTATGTGAAAGCATGTTCATATATCTTGGAAAAATTTCCAGTGCAAGATGAAATGCTACAGCATGCTGAAGTTGCTGATGTAAAACTAAGAACAAAATCTTCTTTTCACTCTGAAATATTTTTTAAATATGTTTAGTGAATCATATACAGATGAAGAAATGAATGTTCTGGAAGAAGAATTTGCTGTATTTCAGATTGACAAATTAAGTGAAGAAATCTTAAATTGTAAAAGAGAAGATGAATCTTGGTGCCTTATTGCAAATCTTAAAGATCACAATGGTGCTATAAAGTATAAAAAGCTTCCTGCTGCAATGTTAACCATTCTACTTTTGCCTCACAGTAATGCGGCATGTGAAAGAATTTTTAGCACTGTAAGAAAAAACCAAAATGAGTTTCGGTCAAATTTAGGGAGAGAGACATTAGAATCTCTACTAGTTCAAAAATGTAAATTTATGAACAACGATATTTGTTGTTACAAACAAAAATTTTCAGAAAATGAGCTGTTGGTTGCCAAAAAAGCAACTAGTCTGTCATTGACAAACCAAAAATAAATAGTTTTTTAGTGATAATAATTGTTTTCTTTTAAAATGTACTACAATCCCTTATGTGTTACAATTTGATTTATATATATCATGACTGAAAAGTAAGTTAATTTGTTTTTCTTTCTAAAAAGTCTTTTGATGATTAAGTTATAATTTTTTTTTTAAATTAAATAATTGTAATTTAATTATTCTAAAATTCTGTTTATCTGCCCTTTGTAACAAAAACTGGATTTCAACTCGCCAGTACATGAGTTGGGTCTGTGAGACCCATTTTATTTACTAGAATGCAATGTAAGAGAAACGTTTTATATGTTCTGTGAAAAAGAAGAAAAAAATTCTATAATAAACATAAAATTTTATACTTCATCATTTTTATTGTGTCTTTTTCCCCACCTGTGTACTGGCGAGTTAATAATTATTTAATGTTACTTCATTAATTATTTTGTACTAAATAGATTTCTATAAAATAGTTTTAATTATTATTCCTTCTATATTACTTAACAGTGTTGCACTGTTAAGGTTTTCAGAAATTTTTTAAAATTTGATTTTTATTTATTTATATTTTGCATTCCTCAAGAAGTCCCCTAATTTTCTTCATATTGACAAACAACTCTTTTTTCTTGCTTATATATTTTTTGCATATAATTATTTAAGGTACTTTTTTTTTTTTTGATAACTTAACTATAATGTATTGATAAAAGTTAATTACAAATTGAATTCATCTAATGTAAGTATTAAACATTACAATTTAATATTTTGTTAATTTGAGCTGTAATAAATAACCAATGTCCATGCCGTCCCTTGAAATTTTCGATATATTAGGTTTTAGTACATCAATCAACCAATCAACCAACTAATCCTTGATCAATGCTCCTGAGAGCGCTCCTTAAATGTTGGCATGTCTGCAGTCTCCAAATACTCAATTATTTCGCTGCTAATCTAAAAAAATTTACACCTTTTTCAAAGCTGAATCCCAAAATATGCAATAATTTTGCGAACTAATTTGGAAATACAGGATTATATTACTATTAACTGTCAAAAATTTAGGCTTAACACAACTAATTGCTAAAATGCTATATTATTTCTGCGTTAATCCATAAAATTTGAAATCTTTTCAAAGGTGATTTCCGAAATTCACGACGTAGCTGATTGTTGAAACACACAATCATTTCGCCGTTGCTTAATAAGGTTACTTTAATCCTAATTGTTTGCTGAAATAGGCTTTATCTTTATGTTAATTGATGAAATCTGCGCTTTTTTACAAAGACAATATCCGATGTATGCAATAAGTTTGCCGAAATATGGAATCAATCATTTTACCGCTAATTTTTTTTTAATTATGCAATAGAAACTAATTGCTAATATAGACTATTATTTCATTACTAATTGTTAAAATTTGTATGTTTTTAAAAAATGATTGCTGAGATATGAGATTATTTCACAAAATAATAATAAAATTGCTTTTTTTATTATTTATACATTGCAGAAATTTGCAATGTGAAAGTCTATCTACAATACGGGATCATTTTGCCAATAAAATTTACTTTTAATCATTCAAATTACGTGCTGAAATAAGCTGTTAATTCACTACAAAACAACATAATATTCTTGCGGTGAGTTATCAAAATTCATCATTTTATGTGTTATTAACGAAATTTACCTTTATCATGGCTAATTGCTCAAAAAAGCGATTGTTTCTCTTTTTCACTAAATAAAGATAGCAGCAGCGCCGACTTTGAAAAATTTCTGGTGGGGCTCGAACCAAGGCCGTAGCCAGGATTATTTTTTGAGGGTGGGGGGCATCACATTTCTAATACAAGGTCATCAAATATGGTGTAATAATGTACACACGCTTACCCAAGGAAAAGAACATATGCACACACAAACAACGGCCTGATTAACACAGGGGCACGTGCCAGGGGCTCTGAGTAGCAAAGGGCCCCAAAACTGGACCTGAAAATGCCATCATAATCTTTGCCATTTAGTTTATGTAAATCGAATTTATATGGCAGTAACTTTTGTAAAAATAGTTATATTACTTTGCATCGATGTTTCTGAAAACTTTTGCTCCTCATGCACAAACCATAAGTGATTGGGATTCCCGTAGCACAGTAAAGGGAATCATCTTCCTCTGAACTCACCCCCCCCCCCCCCCCGCGCCCCATACAGAGACTTTCAGCCTCTCTTATTTTTCTTTCTTTTTTTCTTAGTCGATTTATGTCCATTTTCAATTGCAACAACCTTACTTTACAGCTATGATTTTGGTAAAAAACTAAATAAGAAATAGAGGAAAGAATTTCTTGTTTAATAGAGAATCAGTATTCAAAATTTCTGGGGGGGCTGATCCCTTACAGAAAATTTTCTGGGGGGGCTCGAGCCCTCGAGCCCCCACATAGTCGGCGCCACTGAAAGATAGGCAACTATTTTCACTGCTATAATCGACGGCATTCATGCTATTTCTGAAAATTGAAATCACAAATGTTAAATACATATATTGAGTCAAAAATCAGCAAAATTTCTGCTTTTTTATGGCATATGTTTGCCGATTGCATAAATTTTGCATCTGATTACTGAAATATACATAATTTTCTTGTCCGAATATTCTGAAAAATATTTTGTGAAAAGTCTGTTTTACGTTCGCTGATTTCTTTTTAAGTGAGTTAGTTTTAACTTCTTGGATAGAAAAGATCCCCAATACGCAGGCTTCGAGCAGTAATGCCATGAAGAAAAGCATCTGTGGGAACCACAGCTAACGATCTTTTTTTCGCCGGTCATGCGAAGATACAGACCGATGGCACATAGATTGCATGGAAGTGACTACTTATGGAATTTTCAGATGGTGTTTGGGTAAAGGTAAGCAAAGTCCGATTTGGCATCAGATAAAAATCTGTTGTAAGTGTATATTTCTCTGCGAAAACTCTAAAATATCTTTAAAAAATAGCAATATAGCAGATGTGAAAATACAGGGTACAATTTTAATTGAAAAAAGTGAAGGGTGCAGTGTCATGTGGGAAAAAGGGGGCAGGGTGCATTTTTCACTTCAAAAAAGGGCAGGCCGCATCGATGCTAAAATAAAAAAGGGCAGGGTGCGGCGCCCTTTGAAAAATGCATAACATGAACACTGAGTAAGAGTTAAGGCCAATTGCCTATTAGGTATAGAGTGTCTCTTAATAAAATTTCTAGACCATAATCATGTATGTTTCAGTGAAAACCACAGAACCAAATGAGACCAACATGTTAAAACTGGAAACATCAAAAAAGCATTTTTCAAGTTTTTAGGCCATATTTGCAATTTTCCCCTCACTTTTTATATTAACTTCATATATATATATATTTTATGTGAAGTGGGAAGAGAATTGAGTAATTCTAACTTAAAATATGCCTGAAAGCAGTAACTATAAAACTTATGACTTGGGGAAGG
Organism: Salticus scenicus; assembly: GCA_963930645.1. Classification (NCBI taxonomy): domain Eukaryota; kingdom Metazoa; phylum Arthropoda; class Arachnida; order Araneae; family Salticidae; genus Salticus; species Salticus scenicus. The sequence goes on along the minus strand of OZ005651.1, from coordinate 266,614,657 downwards.
GGGAAAAAAAAGGCCCTACATCAAATAAGTACTTCACAATGCAGGATATTTCTAGGATCAACTGGTCCTATTAAACTAATCATCTCTTGCTTTTATCTATAAATTTATTAACACACACATTAAACAATAAACTGAAACAGCATCTTAAATTTCAGCTTCGTAAAGTAATATTACTATAACAAAAAAATGCCTGAACTCAATTGTATAACTACATTAACCCTTCAACGTTCACTACTTAATTTATTTTAAAAATTACTAAACTAATTTTAAAAATGGCTTTTAGACACATAGCTGATCATAAATATTTAAAAAATAAAAAATTAGCATTGTTCCTTTTCGAGAAATTTTCGGTTTGAAACATCTGTAAGTAAACCTTATTAAATTCAAATATTTAATTTAATAAATAAATCACTTTATAAGTAAACATTATCGACAACAAAAACTCGTAAAAGTTGCATAGATCCCAACATTTCAATTTATTCCGGAGTATTTTAGCCCTTTGTGGCCAGGGTAATTAGGATTATTTAAATTACAATGCCACCGGAATTTACAAACATAATTAAAATAGAAGAAATTTTAAATTTTCACGTTAAAAAAAGGGCCTTTTTTGCTATGTTATAAATGTAAATTTTTGCTAAAAAATTTTCGGGATGAGTTTTTGCACTTGAGAATTAAAATTTGGTGTTCCATCAGCGGGAATACTGCGACTGAAAGGGTTAAAATATGTAATTTCTTTTATTTAAGCTTTTAGTTTGGAAGTAACTGTTATGCATTAAGATTTAAATAATGCAATTTGGTTTGAAAAATTTCGTATGAAATTTTCAGGTTACATGACAGTTGAGAAAGAACTTCATAAGATTTTTAAAGTAGTGTTAGTTTCTCACAATAACTCATTTTGAATCTAAGAGAAAAAAAAAATTATAATTGTTTAAAAAGGAAGTGTTGATGCATAAATACTTCAAAAAAGAAAAGAATATCCTTTTTTCTTTCTTTCTTTATGCATAAATACATACAACAAATAATTGCACGTGCTTTAATTGAGTGATTCCATACCAACTCACCTAATGAGGGTTGCATGACCGACTCTGTAATTAAATTTGGTACACAGATTGATGATATAGAGGCATGAAAAAGTCCAAATTTTTAACTACTTGCTCCACTTATTTATAGATATACAGGTCCTCAAAGTTTGTCCGTTCCTTCAAAATACCAAAAAATTGATGTTATTTAATTTTCTTTTCTTAAAAATTGTACTCATGCAATATGAAAGTGTTAGGTATCTATGGAAACTAGTTATCCCAGGCATTCAGAAAAAAAAATACTACAATGTTTATAATGAAAATCATTAAGGTACAGTACTCTTAGAAGTTGCAACTACAAAAATTTGATTTTCCCAATTTTGCTAAAATTGAGACATCAATTCCAAAAAAAGGAAAATAAAACCAAAGGTTTACTCACTTTCTGGTTGAGTACAGGTATTCACCATAAATTACTACACAATAAATTACTTGGGTTTCTCACTCCTTCTTGGAAATATTTAAGCTTAAAGACAAACCATAGGGCAAAAATATGCAATTTCGGCCATCTTGGCAGCTATTTTTCTCCTAAAAGGGGAGCACTAGAAACTTTTATATATTTTTTAAATAAGCTACCGATGAGTTAGCTATTCACAGGAAAAGAGTATACTTTTGGTTATTATTTGCATAAAGAGATATCCTGCTGATAGTATATGCATGTTTTTCTCTAATACCATATGCTTGTGTTCCCCCTCTCATAGACTTAACATCAATAAAAAAGAAAAATAGTAATGCATGTATTAATAGCTACACTATCTATACAAGAATACAAGAAATTTAATATATTAAATTACTTAATAATAATTAAAAAAATAATTTCTACATTTTATAGCAAAATTAGATATTTGATGAAACAAGAAATAGAATTTTTCCAAAACAAACTGAATGTCGTCTATTCGTAATTATAAAGTACTAAATAATTTCTTGAAAAATCAATCAAAATAAAGGAGCTATAAATATTTATTTCATAAGCAAATATATATGAAATACAGCAATACATAAAAAATTGATGTGTACAGAATTTTATTCAACTGCAAGCATAAGTTCCTGTACTTTTCACAGTATCATTTGATATTAAAAACATGCATCCTGTGGCTGCTGCTGCTGATGGCATTGGTATTATATCTAACAGATGCTTGTATGAAATCCAGCATGTATCTGGTTTCTCTGGCCTGTAGAAATTTTGGCAGGGGCCATGAGGATGCATAAATTGCATTTGAACATCACCATTTTCAAAACAGTTTTCTAAGACAACTCCCAACCACCATTTCCTATCATACATGCAAGCAACGTAAAAACCTTTAGAAATGTTATTAAGACAATTTTTTGCATGTTGCTTACCTACTGCAGATACTTCAATCTGATTCGATATGTTTGTAGATACAATGGAAACTAAAAGCACAGACTTACTAATAGGAATAAATTTATGATAATCCCTGATACTCTCAATTCTTACAGTGAAAGTTAGTCTTTCAGAAAGCAATGCTCTTGTTTCTGCTACATATTCTTCAGATGCAAAGAAAAACTTAATATTTTTAAAATTACCTGTGCAATAATGAAACAAATCATGTGGAGAAATTATCTGATCCTTGTAAGGACGTTGCAAGCTGGTTCTGTAAGCAGACCTTTTAACTGTGCCTCCAGTGGCATCACAGGGGCTTTTGCCATGGGAGGTGGCAAAAAAATGTCACTCAGCATTTAGTTTGAAATCATTTTTATGTTGGCATAAATTTAAAAAGTTTTTCTTGTTTTTGTACTGCACTGAGCTGCCACTACTGAAATAAATTATTTTCTATATGTCTGAATATTATGATGTTAAATATGGAATTACAGGCCTTTGAAAGGAACTACTGCCACCGTATCATGTGTCAAACAGTCACTGATAATACACATAGAAATAACTTTTAGGTTATTATTTGGCTGAACATACGCTAAAAAAGGATGGAGTGTAGCTTGCGTGTTTTGCCAGTGATATCCCTGTATTGCATCCTGTACAATAAAAGTAAAATTTTCAAAAAAATCAAGTAATAAAATGCACTCATCTGGTTTTAGTTCTGCTTTTCCTAATTTTAAGTACTCTGATTGAGATTTTGCAATGTAATGGTGTTTTGCCAAGGACTTCATTTTCAATAAAAGTTCCGGTTTAAAATGAGGTGCAGACAAAGTAATTTAATGAGTGTTGAATGGACTGTAGTTATCCACCGTCGAAACGTCACTTCAGATTCTTCATCACAATCATCCATTAACATATCTAAAAATTCTTCAAATGCAGTTTCGAGTGGACACTGTGAACAAAATCCTAATTTGCATGCTTTATTGTTAACGTCACACACATAATGAGACAAAAAAAATTACTGGTAGATTGTTTTAGAGATGCCATCATTAGTCTGTCATTTTGGTGAATCATACAGACAGACTGAATGAGTTCCTGTACTACCAACTAACACACACCACTTTGGTCAGCAAATTTAGATAATTCAATCTTGTGATTGGGATATTCCTGTTTAAAAAGTGTGTACGCTTCTTTGAGATTACATAAAATGAGGTGTTTCTGTTTTGTAAATATATTATTTCTTCACTAAATACTAACTTGAATTTTTTTTAATTAAAAGGTTTCCAACATCTTTCTTTAAGATATCACAAAAATAGAGTACACATTAGTTTTGTTTTAATACCAGAATATAATAAAATCAGAATGCTACTCCCTTATTCAATGCTTCATTCACCTAATAACACTTTCTAAAAGTAACTAAGTAACGTTCAGAGGGCAAATAAAGTCTGATAAATGTATTAAATCAATATTTATATAATATTCAATATGTTTTGTTTTTTTTACATCTTTTTTTTATTAATGTTAAGTCTGTGAGAGGGGAAACACAAGCATATGGTATTAGAGAAAAACATGCATATACAATCAGCAAGATATCTCTTTATTCAAATAATAACCAAAAGTAAACTCTTTTCCTATGAATAGCTAACACATCAGTAGTTTATTTAAAAAAAATAAAAAAGTTTCTAGTGCTCCCCCTTTATGAGAAACATGGCTGCCAAGATGGCCGAAATTGCATGTTTTTGCCCTATGGTTTGTCTTTAAGCTTAAATATTTCCAAGAAGGAGTGAGAAACCCAAGTAATTTATTGTGTAGCAATTTATGGTGAATACCTGTACTCAACCAGAAAGTGAGTAAACATTTGGTTTTCTTTTCCTTTTTTTGGAATTGATGTCTCAATTTTAGCAAAATCGGGAAAATCAAATTTTTGTAGTTGCAACTTCTAAGAGTACTGTACCTTAATGATTTTCATTATAAACATTGTAGTATTTTTTTTCTGAATGCCTGGGATAACTAGTTTCCATAGATACCTAACACTTTCATGTTACATGAGCACAATTTTTAAGAAAAAAAAATTAAATAACATGAATTTCTTGGTATTTTGAGGGAGCGAGCAAACTTCAAGGACCTGTATATCTATAAATAAGTGGAGCAGGTAACTAAAAATTTGGACTTTTTCATGCCTCTATATCATCAATCTGTGTACCTAATTTAAACAAAATCTGAGTCGGTCATGCAACCAACTTTTATTTTTTTAGGTGAGTTGGTATGGAATCACTCTATTGTGTAACAAGTAATCATATTCAAATGATCGTGAAAACAATGACTGACAAACATCTGTCGACAAAATACCAGTTTTAATTCTAACTAATATTTATGATTTTAAAGACCATTGTTTAAGAATTAAAACTGCACATTACTTTGAATACTATAAAGCCTTTTCTATTTGATTGCTTTGATTAGTCACATGTATACATCATATTAAAAGAGTATAAACAAATTGAGTATATACTTACTGTATGGTACAAAAAAATTGAAAATGTTGAAGGAATATCAGATGTCTTTTCCCCATTACGTTGAGCCTAAAAAGGAAGTAGATGAAATTAAAATAAAGTATGACTTTCTTAGAATGAACACAATAGGAATTATCAATTTCAATTTTTTTTTTTTTTTTTTTTTTTTAATGTCATAAAACTAAAGGATCCTGGAAAAAATGGCACAGAAAAAAAGGACTCTGAAAACCAGGGTTTTTTCCAAGGTGGGAAAAAACCAGCCGGAAGAAATACGTTTCTTCCAAGTGAAAGAAACCGTTTTTCTTTAACATTTACTATATAAATTGTAATTAACACATTTTTCAAATTAATAACCTTAAGTAAATTTAATTACACCTATAAAAATTTAATTATTATGTATTCTAAATTAATAATTACATGAGATTTTTAGCCAAGATCATATCACGTTCCAAAATATTTAAAATCCATTATTAAAAGAAATCTATTTCACTTTAACCAGTGTAAAGTTTTATTATTTAAACAATTATTTCTTTAACTGGTAATTAAATAGCACTTTCTTCTACTTTCTGATAAAGACGTTTAGTTAATTAAGGGAACAAGTACATGATAATTACTGTACTACAAAATGTCATCATATCCCTATTTTCTTTATTGCAGTGCCACACAGTATAATCAAAAGTTTTTTAGCAGTTGAATATTCAAATTGATTTCTCAAAAAGATAAATGAAAAATATGGGGAAAAAAAAAATCCTGGATAACTTGTAGAGGAGTTTAAAAGTGTTTTGACATATACGTATAATTCTCTGGTTTACCAGCTTAGAATTCATACAAATGATAAAAAAGTAGACAAATATTTTGGCTAAAAATTATATTATCACTTGTACTATTTGAACATATGATAATATGCGATAGAAGTACCTATGCAAAAAGTTTAAAAAAATTAGTCTTTTAAAATAAATATTGAAATATGAATGTTAGTACACATAAGAGATAGTTGCTAAAGTATACATTTTTTTCTTCTAATTTAATATACTGCATAATAATCTTTGCGTATAAAATTATATATTTTTCTATTAAAATATTTTTGGGGAATTTTTTTTTTTACAGAAATGGTAGAAGTTATTAAAAAACAACACCCTACCCCTACAGTAGTAAAATCATATCACCTGTAGATATTTAAGGTTTGTTATTAAATAACTTATTTTTCAAACATAATATTTTCAATATTAATTAAATAATAGTTTAGATTTGATATTATGTTCCGAGTTTAATTCTTTTATATAGGGCAGTTAATATATTTTAATCTGGATTATCTGTTTTTGTGTTCTGTTGGTTTCTTCTAGATTTTTCCATTTCTTCCAGTTTTTTTCCACTTTCTTCCACTATCCTGGAAGAAACCCAACCCTGCTGAAAACAGTACTTTTACAATATGCAAATCGCAAGTATAGTAAATATCACATATAATGAATTTTAAAAATGACTTTTATACAGAGTTCATACTACTCAGGGAAAACCTAGAATACTCAGGGAATTTGGATTTTGTTAAAAAAAAAAAAAAAAAAAAAAAAAAAACTCAGGGAAAATAAAAATTTTCATTAAAAGTCAGGAAAAATCAATTATAAAACCTGGAAAATCAAATATTTCTTTTTTGTCAAATTATATTTTTCTTGTTTAGCTTCATATCAAAATTCAAACGATTAAGTATCATGAAAATACTCTTGTAAACAATGATTTCTACCTAAATTTCTATCATGATTGGCAGTAATATAACATCATACAATGGAAGTAGATGTATTTTATCCTCTCTAGAGGAGTGTTTCTTGTAATATGTTGCTAATATTTTATTGAAAATTGTTTGGAAAATACAGGGAATTTTTTTTCTCCCATTTGAGTATGAACCCTGTTATATTAGTGATCTGAATAAAATTATTAAACCATTTCATTTAAAGAAAAATAAGCAGTAAGGATTACATATTACTTATGGAAATTAGGATTTAAGGGGGAGGGGGGGGGGGTAGGAGCAGATTGCAAGATAATTTTTTTTCCTATCATCTTCTTAACGATTTTAATGAAACCTTGTATAATCACATACAATTTATGAAAAAAATTGCAGTGTCACATAAAATTGAGAGGGAGGGCAGGTGAAAATAAAATGATTTTTTTATATCACCCTGTTATGGATTTGAATGATATATTCAGTAACTATCACTTACTCTTTATGAAAATCACAATGAGTGTTATATGTATATATCTGGGGAAGGGGGGGGGGCAGGAGCAAGGGGGTGCAGATGGAAATATATATATGTATATTTTTTTAAAACCACCCTATTATCAATTTAAATGAAACTTTATACGAGTGTTACACCTATCTAAGAGGGAGTTGGTAGGGGATGCAGAGTGAAAAAATGGTTTTTATATCACCACGTTACCTATTTATATGAAACTTTGTATAACGTACTTTTTAGTACAAATATGGTGAGTGTTACATGTAGTTGAAAAAAGAGGCAGATGGAAACTAAATAATTTTTTTTTAACAACCCATGATTTTTTTTTTTTTTTTTTTACATTTGTGTAAATGTCACTTACTATTAATGAAAAATTACATTGAAGTAATGGTTGCATACATCTAAATGAGGGAGCAGGGGCTGGAAGACAGAGGGGGGAAAATTATATGGCCCCCCCTTTTTTTTATTGCGGGACTCTGAGTATTTCCTGTGCCCCTTGGGGCAACCTGCTCACCTCTTAATTCCTTTTCGCTGTCCAGACTGTCTCGTCAACGCACGTAACAGCCTTTCTGTTACACTTAGGCTTTTTTTCAAGGAGTTACTAATATATATATTTTTTTTTTCCTTCAAACTCCTGGTGCTTCAATCTGAATGATTTCTACTCTCGTGGCAATTTATTCAGAGACCAAATTCTAAATTTAACCCTTTTGGCTGTCCTTATGGAAAATTATTTTCATGTTTTTCTCATTTTTCGTTGGAGATAAGCATTAGTTGCGACCAATTGTAGGTACTCCGAAGCACTTATGTTGAAGACAGAGGAAAAGAAAATGAATGTTTTTATATCACTATACCTTCCATTTTAATAAAATTTATTATAAATATAGGAAAATTTACGCTGATTTTTATATATATACTTTGGGATGGGGGGGGGGGGGCAGAAGGGAGAAAAATGATTGCTTAAATATCACAATGTTAGTTAAAATTTGAACAAATATCACCTATTTAAATAAAAATTACAGTGAGTGTCATACATAACCAGTTGGAGGCAAAGGGTAAGGGCAAAGTAAAAGAAAACCATTGTTTTTAAATCACCCTGTTTCACATTTATAGGAAATTTTGTATCACTTATTGTTTATGAAAAATTATAGAGAATGTTATGTGTCTTTCTAACTTTATTTCACAAAAATTCTATATTTGACTAATATATGTAAAAAGGTTATTCTAAAACAGAATTTTTTTCATTTAATATTTTCTATAGTAGTCCCCCCCCCCCCCCCTCGTAGAAACAAAACATTTACACTATCATTCATGTTTTGCATGTATTGTACAAGTAGCAGTTAAAAAAAGTGCTTTTTTTTCTGCATCAAGTAGCAACTGTAAAAAGTACCCTTTTTTCTGCAATATGGAAAAAAAGGGCACTTCTCTTAATTTCTACTTGTAAAATACATATTGACGTAAATGACAGCGTAAATTTTTTGTTTATACATGGGGATACTAAAGTGACAGATTATCTAAAAAAAATTAGATTTTGAATCTGCTTTTTATAGATTTAAATTATATTAAATTTTTCCATACAAACTTAAGAAGAAAGAGACTGATACGTGACCCTCACAGAAACTTTTTATAAATGGTAAGTAATTTTTCTACAAAGCTTCATTAGATCAACAGCAGGATGGTATAAAAAAATATTTGTTCAATATGCTTTCTCCCCACACTCCCACCCCACCCAAATAAGATAACCATCTCTGCAATTTTTGAAAAATAAGAGATATTTATACAATGTCTCCTATAAATGTGAAGTGAGGAGTTATAAAAATCCTTTTCTATTCCTCAGACATCCCTACTACATAAATGTAACACTCATAATTTTTCATTGAAGTATGTATGAGATAGTTGAAAATCTAATTAAAATTCGTAACATTGTGATATTTAAGCAATCATTTTCTCTTCTCCTCCCTACCACGTAAGGTATATATTGCAATCATAGAAAATTTTCCTAAACACAAACAATAGGTGATATTTATAATAAATTTTATTAAAATGTAAAGCTTAGTAATATATAACAATCATTTTCTTTCCCTCTGTCCTCCAGCTCACCCCAGACATATATAACCCTCACTGTAATTTTTCATTAATAATAAGTGATATGTACACTTAATTTCAACAAAAAATCAATAATAGGGTGGGTTAAATATTTGATTTCCATCTGCCCCCTAGCCCTCCTTCAACCATATGTCACTCACTGTAATTTTAATATAAAGTTTCATACAAATAGTTAACATGGTAATACAAAAGTAACTATTTCTCCCCCTTCCCTCTTCCTTAAACCCCTCCAAGGTATGAGTAACACTAATTTTTCTAACCGATTATTCTTTTATTTAGTTATTTATTACTTCATTATCGTCCTTGCGGACTTCAGTGGTATTTTATCATCTGTTTTTCTACATTCTATGACTTTATTACCATTATATATATACTATCTATTTATTTATTTTATTTGAAAAAAGAAATGAAAACATACATTTAATACAAGAATTGAAAAGTATGTGAAACAAGGGCAATATTCAAATAAATGAAACTGAAATAACAATAAGGAGGAACGGAGGCCACAACAGCTTAAAACAGTTGGAGCGGGTTTATACTATACATATGAAATTTGAGAAGATAAAACCATAATTTACATGCTCTGTTCCTTCAATGCTTTTGATAAAATGAATTTTGCATGCTTTTATTCTTTAGATTGTCTTATTTTGGTAATCTTTCGCTTATTACACTATTTGACCCTTCTTTATCATTTTATTTTGGTAATTTTCTATGAGTTTTAATATATATTTACACACTTACTTTTCTTAAAGCTGCAAATCCTTCCTCATCATATATTTTAACCTCATAAGTACCACTTGCAACTTTAGATGACTCTTCTGTCCAACTTACCTAGGAAATATTAAGAAAAATTAATCAAATCTTCATATCTATCTAAAGCAGCCAATGCAAAGTTTCCCCCCGACAGTTTCAGAAGGGCGCTGTGCCCTCCTGAAACTGTCCTGCTGCCCTATGTCTGAAAAAATAGCACCCTTCTTACTCTTAATCTAAAAAAGTTGTGCCTTTACTGCCTTTTATTGAAAATAACCTTCAAACTGAAGATATGTTATAAATAGAAATACATGCACTGGGCATAACAATCAATATGAATTTTGCTTGTTACTGATGTATGAATGAAAGTATAAAGAAAGTTAAAATTAAACTTTTTGTTCAACTTATACCTAAAATGGAAATTTTAAAATAAGTATCTGAATTTTAAAATGTGCTTCTTAAGAAACCAAAACTGCCCTCATAAATCTAAAAAATGCCCCTCCCCCCCTCCTTTTTTTTTTTAACCTGGGGGAAGCTCTGTCAATGTGCTTGTTTCATGTACATGAACATAATCCATAATCGTTTATATTCTAAAAAGTTTTAACTACAAATGTAACAGTTAAATTATATAATATCCACCGATTTTAACACAAAAAGTTATGGTCTGAATCTGAAATTAGTGTATCTAATTATAAATTGCAAATTTATAAATATATATATATATATATATATATATATATATATATATATATAAATAAATAAATAATTTAGTGAGATTTGGCCGAATACTAATTCAGCATACAGTTGAGGATCTATAATCCGCATACCCATAATTCGCAATTGTCTATAATCCACACTCAGTTTGCAAATGTAAACAAAAGATTTTGCAGTAACGAAAATCCGATATTTTGGATGTATATGAGAAAATACGTTAATTCACATACTAAAATGAAAAAAAAAAAATGAGTGTAAAATTTAATTTAGATATACATAATTAATTTTCAAATGAAAAAAAAATAATTATACTTTTATTGCCTTTGTACTTTTTTAGCGAATCCGAACGTCGTCTGAATAATATTCAATTAGTGATCAAACAAAACACATGCAAGTACAGTTTTCTAACTCCTGCCAGTAACAGCATTGTGTATTGATTGAAAAAAAAAAAAAAAAATGACATCATATGGGTTGGTGGGATTGTGTATTTTCACAGATGGTTAAGGACTGTTAGTGTAAATGTTCTTTTAGGGTGGTATTTCAAAAATACACAAAACTATTTAAGGAAAAATTTATACCAGCATTTGTTTTGAAGATAAAATCTACAATGCAGTCATTAAAAACTGCACATTGCAAGTATCTGGCTGCATACTGTTAATCACAGTCCAGAAGTAGGAGTACAGATTTTAATGAATTACTCATTTAAGGGTTTCGATTATATATTGCTTCTACTTCATTAAATAAATTTTATTGTTTTATATATTAGTATTACCTTCATTACATTGTATAAAAACAAACAATTATAATTCTAGCTCCATTAAATAAAGTTTACAGTTTTATGTACCTTATACTAATTCATATAGCAAGGAAATGGCATCAATGATCTATAATTTGCAAAAATCCATAATCCGCACAAGTTCTAGAACCAAGGTGTGCGGATTAAAGATCTGCAACTGTATTCATAAATATTTTTTAATTTTTAACTTTAAAAAATTAGTTTATTTGTATATTTACAAAATTTTATTCATTCGATATATTTTTTAAAATACACCTTCATGACAATAAAGAAATGACTTTACATATCTAAATTTTATATTTTACAAGAAAATTAAAAAAAAAAAAAAATGATAATAAGTTTTTTTTTTTTTTTTTTTTTTTTTTTTTTTTTTTTTATCTCCAACAGTTAATTTAAAAATCACACTTATAAAATAGTATATCCACAGAGACTAAAATTGTTTATAATAACAATTGTTTATAAACACAACAGCTCAATTTGTTGATTTTGTAAAGTCACACAGATGAAAGATTTAATGAGTTGTATCTACTAAATATAAAAAAAAAAAAAATGCAAAAATATTTAAAATCTAACAGAATTATGAATTCTGTTAATATGTAAAATATGAAGAATGTTTATTTCAAATGTTATTTGATAAGCGATATAATATGACAAAAATGGTATATTTACACAAAGATGTAATGTTTTCTCTGAATTATCTTTTCCTTGCATTTTATTCATTTCAAACCATGGGTAACATTTTATTTTCTAAAGGAACTACTTTTCGTTGGAAGCCAGTGTTATTCTACTGAGAAATAATCCACCATTATAACTCAATAAATGACAATGCATACTTTTTAAATTCCATCTTCTCATCCAGAAATTTCACAACTTTTAAGAAAATGCTTACCAAATTAACATTTGTGAATTTTTTGAATGTGAAAATGGAATTGGTATTAGTTAATGAGTTATAATGGGAATGATTTCCCCATACAATAATAATGGTTTTGGCTTCTGGCACTTAATAAGCAGAGCAGGGTTGACTAACAAATTTCTGTGCACAAAGCACTTTAAATTTTTTTATGCCTCGTTAGAAGAGTCACATCTCCCCCCTCCCCTCTTTCAAAATAAAAAAAAAGGGGGGGGGTGCTATTAACATACTACAATTTTCAGCTGGCAAAAAATCAATCTGCTTCTGTTTTTGGCACTAAGAACAAAATTATCCTCAGTCAGCTTAACAGATTATATTCAAAATTCTATTCATGTAAGTAAAACACAGTTGAGTTAGAAAAAGAAAAAAAAAAGATTTAAGCCATATATTTTAACCATTAGTAAAATTTTGTACCCCTTAGTAATTTGTGCATGAGCCCTGGGTGCCCGTGCGATTATCAGGTCCTGAAGCAGAGTATGTTCCTTAACGCATTATTTGCTAAAACTAATTTTCTATTTTTAACAAATTTCATGTGTACTACTACAGATCATCCCATTTTTTGGGGCAGTGCAGAATGCAGTCTAAAATAATTTTTAAAAATAAGTAATGTACCAAAAAAGGACAATAGTAAACATATGCGTGCACACCTTGAAATTATTTGGAGTCCATTTGGGCCTCCATCCCTCGATTACTCATGGAAATTCTGAAAATAAAAATATTTTCAGTGAAATATAACAAAAAGAATACAACAGGAAAAAAAAAAAGGGAATAATTTCATTGCCAAAATTCAAAACTATTAAAATCATCCATTGAAACGTGTAGAATTTTTACATTTTCTCACTAGTTAAAAAAAAAAAAAAAAAAAAAAAAAAAAAAAAAAATCAGTATGAATACATGGAACAATGTCTGTCCAAAATAACAAAAATTATCTAACTATCTATCTATAAACAGCATGTGTCTAATCATGTTTGATGTTTGTAATGATATTAGCTCTTTTTCTCTTCTACAGTCCAACTCCCAACTCTTCAAATAAGTTTCGTTCAAAGGACCAGAGATGAGTTTAGTCAATCCCTCACAGAAAAAGTAAATACAGATGTTTCTTAAGTAAAAAATCACTACAAATGATAACTGTCCACCATTGCGAATGGGACACATGTGCTCTTTTATTAATTCATTCGCTATCAGTTTATGTTTCCAGGAAAAAGGGTTAGCAATTTTCTGAAAAAAAAAAAAAAAATTACGATAGACTATTGATGTTATTTTCAGTTTAAATATACTTCTCACTGGTATTGATTGATCTTAATTTCATTTTCTTCCGTACCTCCAATAGAAAATTTTTATTAATAGTTGTGTTGTATTACGTGTTTTATTATTATATATAAATATAAAGGAGATATTTTAAAGATTGTCGATAGCTAAGAAACAGGTTTCAACATCAAGGTAAGTCTTGATATTATGATAAACGCCTTATCCATTGAGCTAAAAATTGATAGGTAGATTACAGATCAACGTCACATGATTTCTACCGACTTTGATGAGTAGAAATCTAGTGGAGTCACTAGTGGAAAGACTTATAGCTCTTTTACAAGAATTCAAACAGAAATTATTTGTCATTGCGGATTATGGACTCTAATTACTTGAAGTGTTCTAGCGTTTAAACTCCACATTCAATTAAAATATAAATTTGCAGGCATGTTACAAATTATTATCGCAAGGAATATATATATAAAAGTTTAGAATTTATAGCCATGTTTTTTTTATTTATTTGTTTATTTATTTTAGCAGTATACAAGGTAGAATTTTTATACATTGCTGTCTATAGGCTCTAAGTGCTTAAAGATCGATTTAGTAATGTTAAATTGTAAATTGTTTAAAATTTATAAAAAGATGAATGTTTAATATTGTGAACTTAATATTTATAGGTCTTTCACAGCGATACACAAAATAATTTGGCCGATTCCTCAAATGACATACAACTTGGGGGGGAAAACACTGAAACACTATTATGGTTTTCCCTTTTGTTTATTATTCAATGACTTCACTTAAATTTGAATTTATTTAAACAACCATTGATTACTAATTGTTCAGAAAATCTAGTGGAGTCACTCTAGATTTTTGATATATTCATCTTTTCATCATCTGTTCAGAATTGCATATATCAAGGGGATTATGGGGTAGAAGATAAAGAAAAATATAGTTTTTATATCACATTTCTACATATTTTTTTTTTTTTTTATAATCATTTAAAGTTTAAGAAATATACAATGAGGGTGGCATACACCTTGGTGGGGGGAGGGGGTTGATATAAAAAAAATCGCTTTTTTTTTTAATTTTAATTTATTCACAAATTTCAATGAAATAATGAAAATTTCTATAGTTACATGCGAAGAATATGTGATATTTATTTAATCGGCAGGTCATTAATGCCAATAATAATTGTTAATCATTATATTAAAACAGTGGTGACAAATGTTTAATTATTCATTTCATAATTTTCATTCAGTAATTTTTCGACAAAAATTAATAATTAGTCAATATAATATTTCAAATTAGCAGCTTGCATTAGATTTTAATTTAAAAAAAAAATAATGATTTAAGCTATAACAAAGTAAAAAATAAATGAAATTTTATTCAAAAATTGTTGAAGTTTTACATTATATAGTGAAATAGGAAGGCATTTATTTTATTTCGATTATTTTTTACTCTTGATAAGAGCTGCAGAATGAATAAAAAAAAAAATCTTATCTCCCCCCCCCCCCCCTCCTAAAATAATAATCTAATAAACTTAATTACAAACCAAGTTTACTAAAAAATAATGCTTGAAACCAACGTCATTGCCCGAAAATTTATTAAAATAAAAATAAATAAATTTTTATCCTTGGTTTGGAAGAATCAATATAATAATGGAAGAAAATTGATTAAACAGAAAAATATTATGTCACAATTGCAGCAGTGTATTGATAAAAAATAAATTTTACCCATGATTTGAAATAAATAAAATAAGTCTAAAAAGACTATTTTCCAAAAATAGATGTTATCTTCTTAATAATAAAAGCCACCCATTTACCAGAAATAACGATCGAAACTGATGTCATTGCTACAAAATTGTATTGAAATAAAAAGAATAACTTTTTATCCTTGGTTTAAAGGAACGAATAAAACAATAGAAATAGGATTATTTAAAAAAAAATATGATGGCACAACCGTAACAATGTATTGAGGAAATTAAAAAATCTTCATTCGTAATTTTGCAATGCTATGTATATAAATTGTTATCTTAATAACTTCAGTAATAATTTAACGTTTTTAATAAGTATTACTTGATATCATTCAGGGTTCATACTCACCTGGAAAACCTGGAATTGTCAGAGAAATTGACATTTGTTAAAAAGGTCAGGGAATTTTGTAAAGCACAATTTTTCTCGAAAGAGATGCATAAATGTTTCAACAAAGTACACTAAATTTTTAACATGAGGGAAAATGGATTTAATTTTATGTATTTTTACTTTTTTTGTTTTTAATCGGAAGACAAAGTAAAAAAATAAAACATAATAATTTTCAAAATATCTCTTACTGAGAAAGCAGATTAGACTCATTTTATAGACCTATTTATCTAGAAATGAAGAATTCAAAGATCTTTAGGAAATTATGAAAAATTTATTAATTTTCTAAAATAGTAATGCCTCTATTAAATTATTTTTCAATAAAGAATTGTGTATTTCTGCAATTCAACGTAAATTAAGTCTAATAGCAGCAAGATGCTTCTGCATTAAAATTTGGAAATTAGTTAAAAAAGTGTAACATTTCAGAAATTGACACAAAAAGAAATTTCGTCAATTTACATAGAAATAGTTACATATTTCAGGAATCATTTTTGAAAAATTGTGTGAATTTGGGGAATAGCAGTAAAATAGTTGCCTATTTTCAGTAAATATAGACGATAAAAAAACGTTTTTCAATGATAAGTTGAAATTAAACTCATTTTTTACTCTCTCATTTTACGACCGGAACATTTTTACCTTAAAACATTACATTCTTCTGTTTTTGCCAGCTGAAAGAAAAATATGGAATACAACTGCCATTTGTTGTTTAAAAATGGTACTTTATACTCTCTGAGAATTAGTACGATCATTCATTTACTGTTTTTATTACTTATCGACTGCTGCAGATGCAAAGATGTATGTGGATATGTCTAACCTACACGATTGTGCAGCTTAGGTCAGAAATGGTTATCTGCATATCATAGGAAAAGTATTGTTTTTGGGTCGAATCTTTAAAATGGGGTTTTTGTTATACTTACAAGTTTTGAGCAGACATGCATAATATACACAAATGTATGAATGTTGTTTGCAGAAAGTTTTTCTTCTTTGCAGAAATTTTTTTAACATTACTCATTAGGGGAAAAAAAAAATAGCCTTTGTTTTCAATTATTTTATGCTTTATTGTTTTATATGTTCAAGTGTCTTTATTGCAGAAAGTCTTAATTGATATTTTGTGTTTGCAGGAAAGTTTTTCATTTCATCTAAAACTGATTTTGAAATCCCCTGAATCCGAAAATCAGATTGGTCTGTGAGTATTTGAGTCTGTTATCAGCATAACTCAAGAACAAATATATCAGTAGGAAGTCCAAACTCTATATTCTAAATATATATCATGTGGGATGATACTTAAAACCAAAACTTTTGGTCGAGGCAGTTTGACACTCTTCAAGCTGCATTAAAAAAAAAAAAAAAATGGACATATATTGTTTATATGCATAAAAAGCAGGTCTAGTTTGGGATGTGGTATAAAAATCCTTCACCGTTTGTATACAGGGCCACACAAAAAAAGCTGGTTATATTAAGACTATACTTTGAAATTGCTGAAAGTACATTTCAAGTTGCATTATGTTTTTCAGACTACGCTAAATATAAGTATACTACAATGTGATGTATATATAATTTATAGACAATATACAGGGACAGAGCTTCCCAAAATTAAATGAATACATTTTTCTCTGTGAAATGTAATTGATGGAAGTGCTTTACTAAATTTCATCAAGTCTAGGAAACCTGCATAGGAATGATAATTACTTTCATATTCCTATATGGTAAAGACAAAGTACTAATTTGGATTCCAAATTTCAACATGGTTTTTTTTTTTTTGCAATAATTATGCATCATAAGGTGCCATGAATACAAAAATCAATTTTTTTAGTGATTGATCTGTGTGTAAGGAAGGCTCTATCAGCATTACTTAAAAAACATAATTGCTGGAAATTCAAGTTGGTTTATTTTGAAGATTATATCAATTTCAATTTTCATGCCTACTGGAATTTTTTTTAAAACAACTGAAAAACCTGGAAAAGTCAGATTTTTTTTTTTTTTTTTTTTTCCCTGTTTGAGTATGAACCCTGTCATTATATTATATAATGGCAGTCCAGGTGTCCCTCCCCTCAAGTGTTTTTTTTTTTTTTTTTTTTTTTTTCCTCCTTTTAATATTGTATATTTGCAAAATAATGTAACATACATGAAATATTAATCAAAATGCATGAAAATTGCTGTAATATGCTTTTAGAAAGGTTGAAAATTTATGACTATTCTCATAAATGTAGTTTAGTTATTACTATTCTTTTCTTATTGTTATTTCCTTTCTAAAAATTAGAACTTGTGATACAATTTTAGTTATTTCTTCATTAAGCTAATATCTTTCAAAAAAAGTTAAGTTACACTCATGAGCATTGTTCAGTATTAATAATAAAATTTACAGAGAAAATATATCTAGTAAATTTAAAGTTATGATAATTTGCAAAACGACCTAATTTTGCTGATTTTAACATATCTTTGAAGTTTAAAAAAAAGTTGTTTAAAATTTATAACTATTATATATTCCTTACATTATTCAAAGTTTTTAATAACAGAAAATGCAAATAAACAGTCACATTTTTAATATATATATGCATTATATGCCTTCAATAAGATTATTTTCTGATTCATTAAGTGTCAATATTTTCAAATTAGAGCACAATATATCAAAATGTTCATACATATAACAATTAAAATACAAATATTTTCCATGAATTTTTATTTAGCATTGTGCAAGTTTTTTTGTTTTTCTTTTTTTAATCCTTAAAAAAAAAAAAAAATTGGCTGAAAATTTTCTCATGTGGAATTCGTTTTTTAACATTGCTTTTGATATGACACTAGGGATGTGCTTTTGACTGTGTTTTCAGTTTGGTTTATTTGCATCTATACTTAACTATTTTTCTATATAGATAGATAAATGGGTAGCTTTTCAAACATTAGACATAGAGAAATGAAAATATCATATGAAAAAAAAGGAAAATTTAAAAAAAAAAAAATAATAATCAAAATGAAAGAATGAAAGCTTAATGTTACAAAAAACTTGTCAACTTTCTTGTGTGAGAAAGTAGCTCGTAAACAAACAGGCAGGTTCTAGTGTATGAATGCTCTTTATTCAATACAACTTCTCAAATCAGTATAACTAAACTGTAATTCTCAAAACAGCCCATTGGTAAAATAACATCAAATACTCTCCAGCAAAAAATCTTCGCTACCTCATGAACTAAGTTCAGTCACTCAGAGCACAATCTTCTAAGTGTAATCGCTCAGAATAGGTCTCTGGACCACAGTGACTTCATACTCTCCCAGAAGTCAGCTCATTGCTATTATCATCTTTTTGCGATGGGGCTTGGTGATAATTCTGTTGAGAATCTCATGGGAAAGCTCTAAATCTCAGCTGCTATACCTCAGAGAGCTTCGAAACTTTGGGAACCCTAAAATGCTATTTATCGCCAAGGCTGACCTCACTTAAAGTGAATGAACTGTCACTTAACTTTCACTTTACCTGTAAAACTACTTTCACTGAAACAGAACAATTGATGCAGAGAAAGACTTAAAAAATTGTAACAAAACTTAATACTTCTTCAGCACTAATGGCTAGATAATGTATACAAGCAATAGGAGTATTTCTGCATTTTTCTAAGCATATAACTAAAACATTTTACAGATATTGCCCAATTCACCCATACAAAACAAAACCAATTAAATAGGAATGCAAAATAAATTTAATACTAACTAAAAGGAAGGTAAAATAAAACTAGAATAAATACATATATATTGTTGCGTTCTTCGGGGTTTGTGAGTTGTCTGAGAATGAAGGCGAAACTTGCAAAAGCTTAGTAACTTATTTACAGAAAATTCCAGCAGAATACAGGCCTATAAACTAGGTATCAACTTCAATTTCACCAATAAACACAACTTAAATAACAACTGTCAACAGCAAATCCACAGTACAAACTGTATAGCATTAATACATACAGCAGTGCAACTGTATTTCCAAAGAGGCTTAGAGCTCTTTCAATAGCAATTCAGCACTGGCAGAAAGTAATCTGAGAAGGAAACATTCAAAAAGGTGTCTTCAAAAAATATTGAAAAAAAAATATAAGTGATTCTACTCTTCATAAAACACCAGAAAGTAAAAATTATCGGCTGAAATGAATTACAGCGACCACAAAAAATTATCAAAATTAAGCATTTTTGGCGATTTAGCGCTGTTAGGCAATAAGTTCACTGGCACCAAGACTGCTGTGTACAAACAGAACCGTGTTTTACTTCTCTGCCAAGTACTCAAAATCAATCGCCTAACAGTGTGAAATCACCAAATGTGCTTAATTTTGATCATTTTTTGTGGTCGCTGTAATTCATATCAGCCGATAATTTTTTCACTTTCTGGTGTTTTATGAAGAGTAGAATCATTTTTTTCATTATTTTTTGAAGACGACACCATTTGAATGTCTCCTTGTGAGACTGATCCAGATTTGGCACAATGAGCCTTCTTTTATACCCCTCTTTTCTGAACCCAGACTGTTCGGAAAATTTCCAGTATCTCATTAGCCATTGAGATTACAGCTTCCACATTTGGTATATCAATAAGGATTTTCTCGCCAAAAGTCGCCAAGGAAGAAAAGTCAACAAATTTGGTGCCAAATCCATTATCTGCCTTATTGGAGCTTTTAAATGTGTTTTTAAGGGAAAATTTTATTTTCACGCGAAAAAGAGCTGGAAATGCAGAAAAATGACATTTTATCAACTTACTAAGCCTCTTTGAAAGAATTTCTACAAAAATAAGCAGAATTATTTACAAACTCGCAGCATTACTTTCCTCTATGTTAAATTCAGTTCTATATTTTTGTGTGCTGTTATTGTTTTAGATTTATTAATTGCTAAATTTTAAGATTAAATTTTATTATGTTATCTATTATTTATATATATATATATATAAATTTGAAACATGTTTTTGTCTGTCTCCACTATATTGAGAGAACGGCTAGGTGTAAAAATTCGGTTGAGGTGTCTAAAGAAAGGTCTTGGTCTGTAGATGTGCTATGAAAAGAGAAAAATAAAAAAAAGTCGAATGGTTTCCCCCCCCCCCCCCCAGAGGAAACGGGTGGGAAACAGTTTCCCACCCGTTTGGATTAAAAACGAATGACGTCATTTTCGGAAATGCAACAATACAGCGAGTTTATCTGAATTTTTATTGCCTTATAAAAACAAAGTTCACGTGTTATCATTTTATTTTTTAATTATTGATCCTTTTTTACAGTGTGGCAACATGAAAAAAATCTATATATTAATTTGAAACATGTTTTTGTCTGTCTCCACTATATTGAGAGAACTACTTGGTGTAAAAATTTGGTTGAGGTGTCTAAAAAAAGGCCTTGGTCTGTAGATGTGCTATGAGATGAGAAGAGAAAAATAAAAAAAAGTCGAAGGGGAGGAAACGGGTGGGAAACCGTTTCCCACCTGTTTCGGGTTAAAAACACGTTTACGAGCTTAATTAAGCTTCAAATTACTTCACGGGGAAGAAATTGTACATATGGGGACTAGAGTCGAATACTAAAAAATCAATATCTGCAAATTTGGAATTTTCGATTTTAAAGGGGGAAAGTAGATTTGGAGGGGAGGAGAAAGGGGGGAAATTAGTTTGAGAGGGCAATCCGTTCTAGACCCACACATGTAGCACCTCATTTTAAAGGTCTTGAAATTTCATGTCGATTGGGGATGTTTGTATACACTATAGTCTGACCCCTGGTGGTGAAAAAGGGAACTAGGTGATTTTGTAGTAGACCCTATCATGTTATATCTTATTTTAAAGGTCTTGGTATTTCCTCACCGTTGGTGATGTTCGTACAGAACAAACTGCGCCCCCTGGCGGTGGAAAGTGCAACTAAAGATTTTGCAGTTGACACCACCATGTGACACCTTATTTGAAAGGTCTTAGAAATTCAAGGTGATTGGGGATGTTTGTATACAATATAGTGTGCCCCCTGGTGGTGAAAAATGGAACTAGGTGATTCTGTACTAGACCCTATCATGTTATATCTTACTTTAATGGTCTTGGTATTTCCTCACCATTGGTGATGTTCATACAGTACAAACTGCGCCCCCTTGCGGTGGAAAGTGCAACTAAAGGATTTTGCAGTTGACACCATGCGACACCTTATTTGAAAGGTCTTGGAAATTCAAGGTGATTGGTGATGTTCGTATACAACATACTGTGCTCCCTGTTGGAGGAAAGTGGATTTTGCAGTGCTTGCGTAGCATGACTGCTATACGGTGCCGCAGCCGCAGTAACACGAGTCAGAGGTTCGTTCGGTTCAAGGTTAATTTTTGAGAATTTTTTCATGTTAATAGCGGCCTGCATATACGTGCCACAGGCACTGGGATACGAATCCGAGTTCCGTTCCGTTTGAAGTAATTTTTTTTTGTTACAGATTATTATTATTATTATTATTTGTGATGTTTTCATTTAAAAATAGAAAATCAAACAAAATCGAGTTAAAGATATAAAACCATACAAATTTAAGGTGCATTTAAGGTTATTATCATGGGCCGGCCAACACCAGGCGGGTTCTTTCGGTTGCAAGTTAATTTTTGGGAATTTTTTTTTATGTTATTAGCGGCTCACGTATGTGCTGCCGCAGACACCGGTGTCACAAGACTGAGTTTATGTTGGGTTTTCGTTCAGTTTGAGGTAATTTTTTTGTTACAGCTGATTATTTTTTTCGCGATGCCTTTATTTAAAAATTGAAATTCAAACAAAATAGAGTTAAAGATATAAAATCATACAAATTTAAGGTTCAATTAAGGTTATTATCATGGGTCCGGACAACGCCGGGCGGGTCAGCTAACATGTAGCCTTAGTATTAAAAGAAACAGAAAATAAAAGATAGCAACTGTGTCAGTTTGACGTCACATTGACAGTACTTTGTAGAAAGTGATGTCATATATAGTATTTCAATTTATAACCATTTTTCCGAATTTCTTTTTTTTTTTTTTTAAGTGAAATGTTGTAAATTATATTAGATGTTTTAACTTGAAATACATTTAAATAATGATACGACGATTTTTGAAACATTACGGTCAATAAAGTGACCGTCGAAGTGGACAGGTTCCAGCTAGTATATATTAAAATTCAAAATTTAATTTGCATAAAATAGGTGCTTAAAGCAGCTCTGAATTTATATACAAAAAGATAAATTAATAAATTTAAATTATGATAAGTGAAAGAATGAAAGTGGAATGTATAAACAACAAAAACAAATAATTAAACAGTGTTAATAAACAAGAAAAGAGGTTAAATTCAACAATATTCAAGCCAAAATTTCAATAATGTAGTTTTCTTCATCAGTAGGTGGGAACACAGCCATTAAAAAACTATGTAATTCAAATATAAGAATACAAGTTATTTTTGGTCCATTGATAATAGCAGAGATGCCAAGTTTCAATAAGAGCTATCAGTAATCAGAGTTATACACTTATGCAGTGTGGAGACGCTAACCATGTCACGGAATAATTTTTATACACAAGACCACATATAATAATGAATTGCACTGTCTTTGTAAAAAAACAAGCTGAGCTTGATATTGATTAAAAAATTTCTAAAACAAAAGTAAATAAATATGTATTTCTTTACCTTCTTACGAAATGAAAGATTTTTTTTTTTTTTTTTTAACTGCTTTGGAGGGGGGGGGGGGGGGGGACATTCGGATATCTCTCTCTCTGTTTCTTTTTTTTGGGGGGGGGGGAAGGGGAGGGGGTTACAAAAATTTATTTTATTTATTATTATTTTATAAGTCACTTTTTTATAGACAACTGTTTTTATGGCATTAAATACTAAAACATTGTTCTTTTTCTTTAATAAAACATTTTTTTTATTATTTTTTTTTCTTTAGTACTCTGCATAAAATCTAACACATCTTTTGTTTGATGATACAATATGTATTTTAAATTTATTAAGGAAAAACAAATAGATTCATCAAGCTCAGTAATAATGCCTACAAATAATTACATATGTTAGAAATATTGAGCACTTCTATCACTTTTTTGGTTCTAGAAGCAATCTTTGATCACTAGCTGGAAAGCAGGAGGGGCAGTCAAAATATAAATAATTAGATAAATGAGAAATGAAACAATTCTACTTCTTTATAGGTTCTAGAATTTAATAAAGCAAGTTTAAAATGAATATTGACATTTATGTTGCTCATAGAGAAAAATTGGGAAACTAAAGGCTTTTGCAGAGCTTTTAATCGACGATGGCTGGTAGGAGATAAGAAAAGGGGGGGGGGGAGTAAAAAAATAATTACATCAACAAGAAATATTGTATAATTCTATTTCTTTATAGTTTCTAGAATCTTATAAAGCAAGTTTAAAATTAATATTGACATTTATGTTGTGGATGGAAAAAGATTAAGAATCGGAATGCTTCTGTTGTGCGTTTGATCGTCAGTGGGGTATTTTTTTATTTTTATTTTTTACGAACGATATCCGCGACTTTTTTAAAAGCATATAATCCGTAATTTTTATATGTTGTCCATAATGCCGTAATTATTGCCGTAAATCCGTAATAATTATGGACAAATCGTAATACCTGGCATCTCTGTAATAGTATTAATTTAATTAATAGAATTACTTTTAAGCCTACATCTGTTCAAACTTTTGATTTTGAAAATTTATTTTGCAATATTCCTATAAATGAACTTTATATCATCAGGATTTTTGACATATATTAAACATAAATTAAATATTCCTAGAAATTTTTTCCCTTAGTTTATGTCATTTTTGTTTGAATAATTATCTTTTTACAAAATGAAATTTTTAAACAGTCACATGGTATTGACACGGGGACAAATTATTCTTCCAGTGTGGCTAAACTTATCTTATTTTTCTTCTTATACAATTTTACTGTAACTCATAATACTAGTTTATGTGTTTATCGTTATATTGCTGACTTTATTTTTTTATACGAATTTTAATAATATTTTTAATTTAATGTATCCAGATATTTTAAAATTAAATAAAGCCAATATTAACAATTTTGAAGCTGATTTTTTAGATATTTCTTTCGTTTTAAAAAATAATATTTTGTGTACTGATTTATATGATAAAAGAAAAAACTTAAAAAAAATTTACATCCTTTGAAATTTATTTCTTGTTATACTAGTAATGCAAATTTTTATAGTTTATTCTATATGACAGCTCTGCAGTAAAGGACTTTCTTTGATTGGTGGTCCTTGTGGGTATCCAGTTTGATGTTGACGGCTCAAAGCCTATTTTTTAGGAAGGCTGACAATTAATGTTTGGAAATATGATGTTTGAAATGGGCATCTAGAAACACAGAAGAAGCATTAAAGTTTTCAATTTCCATAAAGTATTTTAAGCCGGAACTCTAATTTTGCCAACATCGTCTTCAGTGTGTGGTGAGTTTTTTTTCAATTTTCTTCTAGCAGGTTCAGGTGGGGGTATGTCCTTGTTAGCATTTCATTTCATAAATTCATATAAACAAATACTTTCATAAATTGTAATATAAACTCTCAATACTGAATTTAATTTAAAAAGTAATAAAATAATGTTTATCAAATAAATTGTATTTCAGTTGTTATAACTTCAAGTTTGCTTTACTATTCTGTTTGAAATATAATTTGGATTGTGCTAGCTTGGCATGTTTTCAGAAACCTGTTACGATTATATAGTTTTTTAATGGCTGTGTTCCCACCTGCTGATGAAGAAAACACAGCATTATTGAAATTTTGGCTTGAATATTGTTGAATTTAACCTCTTTTCTTGTTTATTAACACAATTAAATTATTTGTTTGAGTTGTTTATACATTCCACTTTCATCTTTTCACTCTTCATAATTTAAATTTGTTTATATATCTATACTTATAAAAGAGTACTTCCACTCGCTCACTAACTCATCAACGCACAGAAAAATCTACTGGAGCCACTGACTCGAAACTGGGTCAGATTATAGAACATATAGTGTAAGCATCCCCTAAGAAGCGATTTTGCGAAATTCGCCCCCCAAGGGGGTGTAGGGGGCAAAATGTGATTTCACAAAAATCTTCATATCTCAAAGAAAGACACAGATATCAGTAAAATTTTTGCTTTAAAGTATAGCTAATTTAATTTTCTAAAAACCAATTTCTGGAATTTTAGAAGTTCGGTCCCCAAGGGGCGAAAGGAAGCAAAACGTGATTTCACATACTCCTATATATCTCAAACAGGAAAACAGATATATGTGAAATTTTTGCCCTAATATATAGCGAATACAAATACCTAAAAACTAATTTCTGGAATTTTCGAAATTTAGCCCCCAAGAGGGGAAAAGAGGGGGCAATACGCGATTTGAAATAATCCTTTATATTGCAAACAGAAAAAAATCTATATGTAAGATATTTTTGTTCTAAAATATAGCTCCCATAAATACATAAAAATTAATTTCTTTAATTTTAGAAATTCGTCCCAGGTGGGGCGGGAAAGGGGGGCTATGGGGTAAAACATTAGAAATATACTTGGACCGTTCAAAATTGGTAGATAGGTTTTAGAGATCTGCAAGTCAAATGAGGATATTTTTGAAAGTGTAACGTTATTAGGAGGGTCAGAAAGGTGTGTGTGGGGGGGGGGAGGCGAAGGGGCAAAAAAATAAAAATAGAGTTAGACCGTTCAAAACTGGTACATAAAGGTTTTTGATACCTACAAATTGATTACGGGTATTTTCGAATTTGTAAAGTTATTAGGAGGGGCGGGAGGAGGGGACGGAGGGGCAAAAAATAAAAATAACTAACATTACAAATTTAATAACTTTACAATTTAATAACTTTACAAATTTGAAAATATCCGCAATCAATTTGTAAGTATCAAAAACCTCTATGTACTAATTTTGAACGATGTAACTCTAATGGAGGTTTTTGATACCTACAAATCTATTGCGTATATTTTCGAATTTGTAAAATTATTAGGAAAGACGGGAAGGGGAGGTGAAAGGGCAAAAATATATAAATAAGAGTTAGAGCGCTGAAAATTAGTGTTGTTAGGTTTTGAGGCCCGATAAATCGATTGCGGATATTTTCGAAAGTGCAGAATTATTACAAAGTTGCGGGAAGGGATCGGGCGCAGGGGTAAAAGTAAAGAAATTCAGATAAAATGTTGGATATTAGTATTATTAGGTTTAAAAGCCCGATTTTGGTCGCTGTGAAATCAAGGCTATGATTAGATTAAGATCACTGAAGCTCAATTTCCTAAAAGTTTTTTCTTCTTTTTTAACAAATATTTAAGATTGGTAAAAATGTGTCAAAACATTAAGGAGTTAAAAAAATTTGGTTGAGAAATATACAGGGTCGATCTAGGCAAAAATTGGGGCACTGCCTCTTCAGAAAATTCCACCCTTGAAAATGCTTGGCTTTTTGAAATAAGCAAAATCAAGGCCAGAAAGTCCTTGCTTTTTACTAATATTTGGAAAAGGTATTTGAATTAAAAAAATACTTGATTTTTTTTTTTTTTTTTTTTTTTTTTTTTTTTGAGAAGTAGAAAACACAGTTATAAAAAAATAAAGGACATTCCTTTTAGGTTATTTGAAAATTTAACGGACAAAGTGCCCAACATTGAAAAATTACTGTTTGTGACTTTCGTTAAAATAATTAAATATGTGGTAAGATTATTAAAAATGGTTCTTTAATTTTATTTATTTATTTTAAGTGTTTCTTGAAAGCATTTGTATAAACTCAGCCACACCATAAAATTGGAGCCCTACATTAAATTCATATTTTTAAAAATAGCTTTGGCAAAGGAATTTGTTTTATAGAAACAATTCTATTATACAAATTTTCCATTTTTATTTTATTTTTAAGTATTCTTTTAAATGACGAACTAAACTTCTTAAGTTGATAAAACACTAACATGATATGAAAGGCTGTAAAGAGTGACTTCTAAAAAAGAACATTTTTGTGTCTCCCTCTCCCTCCCTTTTCCACAAAAATATTGTTTTGCACAAAAATGGGTCCCCAAAAAATTAAAACCTGTATTAATCCCTGTCTCATATATCAATCTCTCTCTGCAGTAAAGTTTTCTGAATGAGTAAGTTTCTGATTTTACACTTTTCATGGTCAGCACAAAAACAACTATAGAAAGGAAATAAAGTATACATACTTGATACTTCATACCGTCAGCTGATTTTACAGCTGGAAATGTTTTGCCTTTGATATCAGCATAAAGTGAAAGATCCTAATTCAAAATAAAAATTCCAAATTAGTTAAATGAAAATAAATTATAAAAAAATGTAATAAGAACAAAACTCATTTTAAATTGTGGTACGTTTCATAAAAAAAAAAAAAAAAAAGAAGGATAGATTATTTTTATTAAATAAGACAAAGAAACATTACTGTATGACATTAAGCATTTAAGGGAAAGATACCAGTTCTCGCCACCCTTAAGGCCTTTTTTTTTTTTGGTATGTTTTTATATGTGGTATTCATATGTCATTATTATACTGCCCTCTATTTTATACACTGAACCTTCTTGTAGTTCAAGATACTTTCAACCTTATAATGCAATGCAATAAGCCAATTTTATTTAAATAATAAAAAAAAAAAAACTGAAACCTAAAAAAATGCACCAGTGTTTACCATTCTAAAAATGGATTTCACCAGTAATTGCCATGTTGGTGATACAACATGGTTGATATGGTGAGTACTGGTATAAACCAGTACTCACCATATCAACAAAACCTAAACTTTTAAATAATTAAATTTTAAATGTGTTTTTACAAAATTTTATCAAACAAAATGTCTGTGGCACAAACTTAATACCTAAATTTACCCTTAGGCTTTAAAACACCGGGCATTTAGCAGTCTCTTAATTGAATACCATTTATTTAAATAGAAAAATTCAGTAATATTTAACTTTCTTCTTCTCTGTCTAATTTCAATTTTTCGTTATTTTATTTTGTGATACTCTCTCCAAGAATATGATGTGATCATACATGGTAAAATTTCTTAGCTCTTTTTTTTGGAAGGTGTAGATCTAGGGAAAAAAGATTTTTTTTAAATAGATTTAGTATGCTAAATGGAGGATAGGGTACAGTTAGCAGCAAAATTATTGAAGCACTAGCAATAAATCCTACTTAAAAAGGTAGGCACCTAATACTGTTTTCTTAAGTAAATATTTGTTGAGTCATTATCTTAGTCTTATACTGTTTATAAAAAAGCAAGTTGATGATAAAAAATCATTGATCAAACTAAAAATATATACAGTAGAGAGCCAGAAATCCGCCGAAGTACGAAATCTGCACAGCTTTTCAGATACAAACAATGAAATTTAAGTTACAAAACTGCAAATCAGACCTTTTGTAAAAGATCTTAAATGCAGATTTTGTGCTCACATTTTATTATTACAGTAATAAAAATATGAAAAACTGCAAGAACCAAGTTACCTATAAGGAAATTATGAACAATGTATCAAATTAATCAAAAGAAAATTATGATTATTATTATGATGATATAAATGAGGAAAACAAACTAATTTTAAAAAATGCTATCTGATGAAGGCATAGTTGTAAAAAAGAATTCATTTTAATTCTTTGAAAAATAAATTTGTGCTATAAAATAAGAACTGATGAGCATTTACAATAGACGAAAAAAAAAAAAAAAAAAAAAAACTCAATGATGTATGTGTGCATGTTCAAGTGTAGTTTAAAACGAATTGCGTGTGAACAGATTTTGTTTAAATTTGACGAATAATTTTTCATTTTTATTTATTGTTTTCATTATATATATTTTTTTAATGTTCAGTGTTATTCTCATATATCTAATAATTTAATATACAAGTGAAATTGTGTTATTATTCACTAGTATATGTTTAGTTTGATTAATATTCTGCTTTTATTATTCAAATTGAATATGGTTTTTTGTGGGCTCCAAAATCCACCAAATCCTAAAATCTGCACAACCTCTGGTCCTGAGCTGTGCGGATTTCTGACTCTACTGCATATATGAAAAGTGCTGATGTGTGTTTCAATAATTTTGCTGCCAACTGTACAAATTTATGGTTACATTCAAATGGAACATTTCAATTGCAAAGTGGTTGCAAACCTTATTGCAAAGTGGATAATATTTGCAAATGCTGGAAACCTCTTGCAAACAGATAGCAATCACTTAAATGACATAAGATGCCCATCGACAGACATGTTTCTAACCCGCGTGAACATGCACTCATTTTCGAACACAAGAACTCGTGCCGGGTATCTCATACCATAGTTCATTTCTCCTATTTAAATATCAATTAATACTGTTTATAAGCAAACCTTAAGTAATAAAATATTACAAAATAATACCAGGGTTGCCAACTTTTCAAAAACAGTTTGAGGAGTATTCAGAGAAATTTTGAGGAACATTTTGGCTACTTTGAGGAGCAATTTTAAAAATACATTAAAAGAAATAAACTACTAACAAAAATAAATTAACAATAATCATATGAAATTAAGAAATATTTATTGATAATCAAATATATTTAGCAAAACAGTGAAGAGAGATAAGAATGGAAAATGATTAAGTCTGAATATAAGCTTAAAACCCAAAAGTAATTTGTTTTTTACATAATGGCATATTTTCCATACATAAATAAAGACAATATATGAAAGTAGATTATTCAGTTCCATAAAAAAAAAGCACAAAGGGAAAAAAATTAAATTTCCAACAATTTTCATGAATGTCAAAATAATTTTTATACTATCACATAAAAATCTAAAAACAAAATCTCCGATATTCATATAAATGTGTAAATGATCTCATCTCTGAGTCAACTCCCTCTAATCTGCATAGCTTGGGGACAATATGTTTTGTAAACTTTAGAATTTTGCAGATTATTGGTCATAATTTGTTTACTTATTTTTTTTTTTTTATTTATTTATTTTTTTTCCCCCAGATACAAATGAAGATATAATAATAAATCATTATTGCTTTAAGTGAATGATAAAATAAATTCATAATTATTTCAAATAAATCTTAAATAAAGCGTTGTCAATCGGCCTTATAGTTCAGTAGCTTTGAATCCATTATTTTTATCGATAAAAATTAAAATAAACAATTTTTTTAATGACCTATTAAGCATTAAGATAACTGAAACATTGATATAGTTTAAATGAAAATCATAATCATAGCATTCGGTTTCTTTCTTCCCCCCTTTCAGCTTATGGTTTTAATTAAACACATCTTAGCTAATGTAAACAAATACTTGTTCCCGTTCTGAGTCAGCAATATTTCGATTACGCAATGCCTAGCACTAGAATGTTTTCTTTCTTTCTTTTTTCTGTACTATTTATTTTTGAGTATTGTACGATGAAGCGTGTGGTTCTTCGGAGGGAAAAAAAAAAAAAAGAAAGAAAGTTTTTCTTTTCTTTTTTTCGGCGTCTGCCACTGTTCCGTTTTATGCATTTAATAAAAAATAGTCAGGTGGTCAAGACTGAATTTGCGGAGCATAAACATTACTTCGCGGAATTGCGGAGTTTTTAAATTTTTTCGGAGAAACTCCACAGAAATCGGAGCAGTTGGCAATCCTGTAATACATTAAACATTTTTAATGAATTTAATTATTGTGAAGGCGTTCCTTCACATATATGAGTTTTAATTATAACTTAATATAAAGACAATGGGTAATTATTATATTTTCAATAAATTAAATGGCTAATAAAAATAGATAACGAAATTCTAAATTACTTTTATTTATTCGCTTTTGTCTATAATAAATATCTTAATTCTAATAATACTTTATCCCTTATGCTATTAATAAATCGTCTGAGAAAAAAAACATATTCCTTTTAAATGACAGTTATAAGCTCTTCTAAATCATTTAATAAATAAAATATAAAAATAACATTATTTCCAGTCATAAGCCGTTGGATACATAATTACATTTTCATTCTTTTAAATTGCGTATGTTTATTTATTCGAAGCTAAATTAAGCAATACATTTCCGTTCTAATATCATTAAAGAGTAATTTATTTTTTTTTATCACGGGATGTGCAATAAATCCTAGTCTGAGTGTCTCCCTTAAATAACGGCCTTCTGGCGATAAAGTTTGGCATTGAGGATTGGCGTTAGTTCTTTAACGGTCGTACTAAGTTCAAAATATTTACATTAAATTATTCTACAAACAAAGGAATATCTTTGGCTATAAATTTGGCACTTTTTCAAAATTCTTGGCGTAATTCAACAGTCTGATCTGAGTTGCAATAGAATCAACTTCAAGAATTCGCTCTAAAATCTTGGTGTAAAAACACGTAATCGCGAAGCCCTCTCTCTCTCTCATCTAACCCTCTGTATGTCTGTTAGACTTAATAATAGACTTTTTAAAATACTTTTTATTAAAAGAACTTGTTTGATTTCCATGCTGCCTAATAAAGATGTTTGCTGCAAAATTAATAGCTTTTCTTCATCACGGCCTACAGTTTATCGTTCCTGGAGTTTTTATTGCGATTCTTATATTATAGCTCAAGTCTTCTTCGGAATCTTCTTGATAAACTTTGGTGCCAGACCTCTTCAGAGTGGTTACGAGATAAAAAGAGAGAGAGGGGCACTTGTTTAGATAAATTTACTAGCTAAAGAAACTATTTTATTTCTATTGTTTCAAAGTTATACGGACTGACTTTCTTCAAAAAAATAAATCGGCTCCTTGGAGACAGATGTGTAGTTCACCTTATAGTGGATATTTAACAGTCTGCTTAAAGTTCTATCTTATGCATGTACTATTTGATGTGTGAAATATTTCCTCAACGACAGCGGGATATGCAAGTATTCAATGAATGATCTTCCCATCGTGTTTTATTTTGACGCAATGGTTTCCCCGAACTATTGGAAGTTTCTTCGCTGCAATTTTTCATTGACTACCGGCGCTCGGCATTTTATCCCAAGTCCACCAAGTCAAAGCCGCTGGACCTCGTTTTCTATAAGCCGGGCCGGTGTTTCTCCTTCGTCCTCTCATATTATATGCTATGAAGGCTCGCACCCACAATGTTGCAAACTCGTGTTCATGTGGAGTGACGGAATGACTTCATTTTTTATTGTTCGTCTTTTCGACATTTTTCAAGTTATTAAAGGATTTGTGTTTACGGAACTGCTTTTATATGTAATACACTCCGCGTCTTCTTCTTCTACTGTGGGCTATGGAGGCTCACTGTGTGTTTTTAAACCGCATTTAGGTAATGTCTTCATTTTTTTATTCGAATTTTTTCAAGTTTTTTTTTTTTTTGGCAGGTTGTGTTTACATTCATGCTGAGACATTCCTGCATTTATACAGGGAAAATGCCGCATCTGTTTATGGACAGGATTTTGAGACTTAAGTATACGTTTTATTTCGGTACCTTCATAAACTCAAATTTTTGTTTATTCATACTGGACATGAAGCTAAAATGAAGGACTGGAAGTCTACAAACTTAGGAAGTTTTTAATTTTCCACGAACGTTCATTAAAAGAAATAATAATGGAAAATAATTATTTATTGATAATGAAAGATAATGAAACAGATATATATATTTTTTTCACACCTATCTTTTATAGACTGACAGGTATGTCCATCAAACTAGGGTAAGTGTTTTCCATATTTTTACTCTAGGTATCCTTGTTAATACATAATTCCTCTTGGCACATTATTATTTAAAATTTTTGGATAATACAAACGACAAGGATGCTTAGATATTTTCAGATTTTTGTACATATTTTTCTGTTTATATATATGCTAATTTTTTTCAATCTTAAAGATAATGATAAAAAAATAAATAAATAAATAAGGGAAAAAAGAAAGGGAATTTTTAATTTGTATTTGTAATATATATACAGAGTTGCATTACCTTTCGGTATATTGTTTTTATTTTCATATTCATATTTTTCTTTTTGTGCTAATACTGATATACAATGGGTTTGGAATAAATTAATTTTGTATATCATGTGTAAAAATGGTTTTTCATTGATAATTTTGGTAATAATAATTATGAAATGGATCAGTTAATATTCTAGAAGAAGACTAGGATATTCACATTTAGTGCAAATTTATTTCGAGATTTGTGACATGAAGCACATATTATTTTCACAACTTAAATTTAATATTGAATTTGTTTGTTTATCACAGTGAATATACATGTGTTAAAAAAAAAAAAAATAATAATAATAGTAATAAATAAATAAAAAAAAAGGGAATTAAGTAATTACATAAAATGATGTAATGTTTACAAAATTTTAGCGAATCTTTATTTTTTTAATTCATTAACATCGCAATATTTATTATGTTTGAGGTGTTGAATTTTCCATGAGGTAAATTTCTTATCTTTTAATCAAATGCTTAATAAAATTCGTTATTGATTATTAATTGTATGTTTTATATATATATTTTATTGCAAAATAATTATCACTGTTTGTTAATTGAATTTATTTAAGAACTAAACTTGAAGTTATTTCTTATGTTGGTGTTTTTCAGGCAGGTTGAAAATACACATACCTTTTTTTTAGATACCTTTTCGAGATGTGTCGGCGAAAATTCGTTTTTGATATCAGTCGATATCTAGACACTTATTTCTCATCTTTTTACACACATATATTTTTTTTTGTTCAATTATTTTAACCTGCTTGGAACTGCCATTGCATAACAAATTGATAAATAAATAAAATAACTAGAGTGATAATTTCAGCTATTCTCATACTTTTGTTCCATAAACTTATGTTTTCATTACAGTGATAGTCATTTTTTTAATGTTAAAGATAATAGGTTTATTATTCTTATCATGGTTATATTAAATCAAGTTTTTTACAATTGATTTCTTAAAGATTAGGGCAATATAATATCATGCATCACTGTGTCTCAAAAGCTAAATGTCAACACAATACACTTCTTCCCTAAGTGTCATTATTTATCCTTTCATTTAAAAATAATTAAAATAATAATAAAATAATTTAGGATTATACATTTAATTTAAGTCCTTGAATTAAAAGAGGCACAATTAATATGTTAGGATTTAAGTTTATGTAATTTTGTGCCACAGTGTGCATTAGTAGCGCTGCTAATTGCACTTGTGTTGTTGGCATTCAATGCTTTTTTCCTTATCTTGAATTACTGGCCAAATTTTTCTTGGTGGGGGGATCTGCATTGATTGTCTTAGTTTGCATGATTTTACATTAAACTTCATTTAATTTGAGTATTCCTATAATTAACTTACATTTTTACTATTTAAATTTTACACAAAATTTAACATATTTTACAGAAATCGAATGGTATTATTTTTATTTAGGGTACATTTTTTTTCATTGTTTACTAATATTGTTTATATAAAAACATCTTTCTCACAACGCATAGGTACATGCTCACTTACACAATGACAGAATATATAAATAAAATAAAATATTGAGGATAAATATTTATTAATTGATTGTATCTCCAACAATTTTCATTTTTAACACTATATATATTCAGGACAATACGTAAATCCAGTACATAATATATTTTATGAATCTATACTGGCCGTATCTTGTTGCATGCAAGTGTCCTAAATAAATTTAACACACAATTTTCCAAATTTACATATTTCTTTTCTCATTTTTTCGGATATTATGTACATTGACTTTCATGTAAACCTAACAAATTTGTTAGTCTTGAACATAAGGTTCAATGTTTTATTTATTATAGTTACCAGGCATTCTTAAATAATCATGTACAATCACTTATACAGAAAGAGAATTGGTTGTATATCTTGGATACCTAAACACATAAACATAATTTTATTCTAATATTATTTTTGGGTGTCGTATATTTTTCAAGTTTTAATTTTTTTATAATAACATAACACAGTATTTGCTTTGCCCATTTTAACTAAAATGTTACATTTTAACACAAATGTTTTAATTATTTTTCTACTTTCATAAACTTTGAGAAATTTTATAACACATTGTATATTTTTGTCAGTTAGATGTTATCGCTTGAACCCAGGTATTCTTATGCTGGTCGTGAAATTTGACATCTAATGTAATTTTTCATTTCACACTTTTTTTTCTTCTCCACATTCATTCAATTTTGTTAGATGAAACCTATCATCATTTTCTAAAATTTTAACCCTTAATTACCTTTCATACGAAATTTATTTTATGTGCATAATAGTTTTATTTCGTTCATTTACGTAAAAAAAAAAAGAAAAGGAAAGGAAAAGTTTCAGAGTAATCGTGATAAAAAAAAAAAAAAAAAAAAAAAAAAAAAAAAACAGAAACGGAAGACTGCTTAATTTTTTTTTCTTTTTGAAACAGAAATAAACATCTCGCCATTCCGCCTGAGTTTGTTTATGTTCTAATAATAATAATAGTAATATATATATTTTTTTCATTCAGTTCAAATACGTTGATTGCAGAAATTTTTTTTATTTTTTACTGTACATATGATATATTTTATCGCATTTATTCGATATTTCATGTTTGTTTATTGGTGTTTATATTCAATATGTCTATCATATATATATATATATATAGGAATACTTCTCTTCTATTGCTAGCAAATAATTATGACAACAAGATATATAGTAAGCTTACTTTAACATCAAATTGGGCCCACTGCTGAATAATTGTAGTTTTTTTTTTAAGATAAAAAAAAAAAAAAAAAAAAACATCTTTTGCACGTGTGTGAACAGATTTATTTTACTGTTCCTTTTATCAGCTGATTTGGTGAAACTCTTTTTATTCACCTTTTTGAAGTGAGATTACACTTCTTGTACTCGAGTCTTTTTATTATTTTACTGAGCAATTTATAGCCTTTGAAGCTATTTATATATCTACTTTATGCGCATTTTTAATTTTTGAGGCCTCATCTGAGCTCACCTCAGCTCAGCTCTGCTCAGTTCAGTAGATAATACTGTTATTTTAGTCATGACTTTTTACTTTTACTTTGTGTTTATAATTTTCTGTGCACGTTAAATTTGCAATTTTTGCGCTTTCATCTGCGGCTATGGAAATTTATTTTGTGGCATTTAAAAAAAAAAAAAATTTTTAATTTAATATTTGTTGGAACACTTACAGACATATACTAATTTTTTAATAATATAAATTACTTCACTTGATATTCATTTTTTACAATATTACTTAAATATTTTGACATATCACCCATTTAGTTATATTTTTAATTTTCACATATACACATTTACCCTCTAAGCACAATTGTGTTGCTCTGGTTGTCAATATATTAATGACTTCTATAATCTACGGATTTTGACCATTATATTGGTTTCAACACTTGTAATTGTGTAGGGGATTTCACACTTTCACAACAATTTTTGAAGGTTATGTTTTATTGGCTTTCAAGTACACTTATAATTCATGAACACATGTTCTATAAATATTTCGGGTGACAAAATAAATAATGAAAATAATAATAAATAAAAAGATATTGATATAAAATTACTTAATAGATTTTAAATAAATAACATGAGGATGTATGTGACTTTTGGAAATATTTGGATTGTATATTTTTCCTAATTATATTTTCATTGGTTGTCAAAGTTTCAAGGATTCTTTGCGTGAACACATCACCTCTTTCATATGATTCATTTTTAACAAATTCACACTATTTTTTTTATCTCATTTGTATGACATGATCAGTTTATTTTAACTTTTACAAACACTTTATAATTAATAATTCTCTTACACACACACACAAAATTATAATTTTTTTTTCCCCCTATGTTTCTACATGTGTTCCTGTATATGTTTTCTTTTGGGTCAGAAATTTATTGTATTATTGGCTGGTTTCTCAGTTTGTCAGTCATAATGCAAATTTATCCAATAGTATTCCATTGTCTTTCACATGTATGGTTTTCCATGCTTTTCTACGTTATTCTCAAACTTGGCCTCACAACCCAATGTTTGACACACATACACACTCTCACAAAATTTTATCTGACCTATTTAGTTGCTATTTAAGTGGTTCACATGTGGAGATAATTACATTTTCTTTTATTAAATTTTCACGCGATTTGTTTACAAAAGACTAATTACAATAATAATACACACATACACAAAAGTAAATAAATTTTTGTCAACTTGCAATAAACTCTGTCATTTTTTTTTTAGCCTATTTGTTTTTCAAAGAAATACATAAAAGGTGAAATTTCCGTACATAGTCTGTACGTTTTTAAATTTTGTTTTTATCAAAATTTTTTTTTCTTGTCTAAAGAGTAAAACCCTTGCAGAAAGTTTTCTTTCAGTTTAAATTAAATATTTAATTATTTAAAATTTCTTAATTAAAATAATTTCTTTTTGTAAGGTTTGCACCACAGATGTATTTTATATGGCCGTGAAATCATCTGTGCGTTGTAAGAAGTAGTCTGTGCAGAAGTATGTGGCTGGTTCACTCTTCTTTTTTTTTTTTAAAGACTATTTCTTGCTGAGCAGTATTATGGAATTACCTGTATAACATACAGTATTTTTTTAAAAAAAGATATTGAATATTAATTGGGCTCGATAAAATAATAGTTCAATTGTAATTATAAAACAATAATGTATTTAGATATTTTTTGCTGTTTTTGACAATTTTTATGAGTTATATTCTTATCACCTTTTTCAGGTCTACTCAGAGTTTATGCATTAAAAATTATATTATTATTTAGATCATATTTTTGTGAGAAATTCAAATGCTAATTCATCTATTAAAAATTTTGTTCAGGAAAAGGAAATTATTTCATACGAGTAAATTTTAATTTTTTTTTGACCAACACAAGCTATTGAAATAAAGTTGGTTCATAATTTTATGCAAAACAAAATAAATTAGGAGGCATAAAATAAATAAGAGTTAAAATAAAATAAAATAAAATAATTTTCTTGAACTCTTACATGTGCGCTTTTATTCTGACATAGGGCTAGATTTTTTTTTTCTACACATTTTTACACATACAAGGGACATTTCATTATGTCACTTTGCAGAATGCTGGTTGTCATTTTTGCACAACATGAAGCCTCTTCTGCTTTTTCACATATTGTTCAGTACGCTATGTTCAGTTAGGCATCACAAAACCATCATATCTGTCATAGCTATTGTTCTATTACACACTCTCTGGCTCACTTTGTTAGAATTTAATTTTTCACGTGTACGATAATGGTCATTTTTAATCAAAAAAAGTTTCATTTTTTTTTTTCATATTAATGCAATATTAAATTTTTTTGAAAATTAACAAAATACAAATGTAATTGTTTTTCATATTTCTGGTTAATGATTTCCTTTTCCTTATTATCAAACATACATACACTGTAATAAATGATTGTTTTTAATATTTTACACATTTTATATGTCACATTTATATAAATTATTGATTATGTAATTTGTTTCAGATATGTCAATTTGGCATGACAATGAGTGAATATGTCTCATGATTCCATAACTGTCATTATTATTATTGATTTTTCAAATTTATTGTTATATGCCACAATTTTTTTTTATTGTTTAACAAAAGGTTACTTTACATTTCTCACAATTGGATGCAGATTTTTTTTGGAATTGTATTATGCTGTTGTGAAGGTGAGAGAGAGCGTTCCATATTTTTATAATTTTCGTCCATTTTGACGATTCATTTTTTTTTTCCTCGTCGCTGGGGAGAAATATGTGAAGGCGTTCCTTCACATATATGAGTTTTAATTATAACTTAATATAAAGACAATGGGTAATTATTATATTTTCAATAAATTAAATGGCTAATAAAAATAGATAACGAAATTCTAAATTACTTTTATTTATTCGCTTTTGTCTATAATAAATATCTTAATTCTAATAATACTTTATCCCTTATGCTATTAATAAATCGTCTGAGAAAAAAAACATATTCCTTTTAAATGACAGTTATAAGCTCTTCTAAATCATTTAATAAATAAAATATAAAAATAACATTATTTCCAGTCATAAGCCGTTGGATACATAATTACATTTTCATTCTTTTAAATTGCGTATGTTTATTTATTCGAAGCTAAATTAAGCAATACATTTCCGTTCTAATATCATTAAAGAGTAATTTATTTTTTTTTATCACGGGATGTGCAATAAATCCTAGTCTGAGTGTCTCCCTTAAATAACGGCCTTCTGGCGATAAAGTTTGGCATTGAGGATTGGCGTTAGTTCTTTAACGGTCGTACTAAGTTCAAAATATTTACATTAAATTATTCTACAAACAAAGGAATATCTTTGGCTATAAATTTGGCACTTTTTCAAAATTCTTGGCGTAATTCAACAGTCTGATCTGAGTTGCAATAGAATCAACTTCAAGAATTCGCTCTAAAATCTTGGTGTAAAAACACGTAATCGCGAAGCCCTCTCTCTCTCTCATCTAACCCTCTGTATGTCTGTTAGACTTAATAATAGACTTTTTAAAATACTTTTTATTAAAAGAACTTGTTTGATTTCCATGCTGCCTAATAAAGATGTTTGCTGCAAAATTAATAGCTTTTCTTCATCACGGCCTACAGTTTATCGTTCCTGGAGTTTTTATTGCGATTCTTATATTATAGCTCAAGTCTTCTTCGGAATCTTCTTGATAATTATACATACTTACATGTTTATAGACAATTTTGACAAATTACATATGACTGAAGTAACAAAAATGTTGAATGAAAATGGATCGGGCATGTGATACCTGGTGCAAGTTCTTGCGGGTTAATCAATGTTATTTGAAAATTATCAAAAATTAAAATTTCTAGAATCTTTCTGCAAGTATTATATTCATCTGTTGGAAAGAAAGAATATAAATAAATTTAAAAATACAAACTATCAATGGGTATTTACTTATTTTCTTGCACAAAATTGAACTATTAAGAACAGCTCCAAATGTATGAGTTAGAAACACAAGAAATATTATGTATACTACCAAGCTTCGCCCGCTAGTGGGTCAGTAATTTTAAATGAATTACTAACAGTAACTTTTATTCTTAAAAAAAGAAATTTAAAAAAAAAAAAAAAAAAAAAAAAAAAAAAAAAAAAAATCATTTCTGATCGGGTAAAAAGTCACACCGGGTCCCCACTGTCTTCGGCAGCACAGTCCCGTGTGCACTGCGCACACACGTGTGAAGATGTACAGTGCGTGTCGAAATGATAGGTCCACCAGTAAAAATGAAAGTTATGTTGGTAAAAAAGGTTTTATTGTGTACAAAGTACTATTTTATAAACTACATTACTTCATTCAATGTAAAATAATACATGAATAATATACAAATAGGAATAATAAGGAAAACAAAAATTACATGAAAAAGCTGCTTCAAAAAGATAGGTCCACTGAACCAAGCATCAAATTCATGTTGAATTAATAAGAAATTTTTCCACCTTGTTTCAGAATAAGCTCATAAATCCTATTTGGCATGGTTTCTACAAGTTTTTGCAAACACTTTTTCTCGATTTTTGACCATTCGGAGGAAATAGCCTTTTTCAAGTCTGCAGTACTATTGTACTGCCTTCTGCCTGCATACACCGCTCTTGCGAGTATACCCCACATATTTTCTACCGGATTCAGGTCGGGGCTGCAATGTGGCCAATCGATAACATGTACACCATTATCCAGAAACCATTCGAAAGTGGACTTTGCAGTGTGCACAGGAGCATTGTCCTGTTG
Source organism: Salticus scenicus (assembly GCA_963930645.1). Lineage (NCBI taxonomy): Eukaryota > Metazoa > Arthropoda > Arachnida > Araneae > Salticidae > Salticus > Salticus scenicus. The sequence goes on along the minus strand of OZ005651.1, from coordinate 266,573,295 downwards.
GAACATGAAGAATGCCCCCCCAATGTGCTCTGCTTGTGGAAGAAAATATTGTTCAAGCAGCTGTTGATAGCCTGCAGCATTCAAACGATTGTCTACAAATGCTATATCAGTTTTTACTGCACCTCCAAATCCGTCCCATACCATAACGGAACCACCACCAGCTTGCCTCTTCAAGAATATTGGTCTATCGTAATGCAGATCGTGCCAGTAGTACTGCCAGCCATCTGGACCATCCAAGTTGAATTTCTTTTCATCACTGAATATCACACGATGCCAATCTTGTTTAAAGAACATCACTTCATGTGCAAATTTCAAGCACGTCAATACTCTAATGCTTACAAACCCCTTTTAGTAAATTGCCAGCGAAAGCTGCTCTAGCTGCTCAAAACCTTGAAGTAGGACACCCATCCTCTGCGCATTTATCGCTGTTTGTTGTGGGTGCTGCCTCACTAACTGATTGATTGAGAGACGAAATGATTCAAAATTCTCGCCAACCAATCAGATTGAAGCATTGTTACAACCCCATACCTGCCATTCCTGGATTTTAAGAATCAAAACATATTACTTACTTTTCTGCTATTTCTAGCATATACTATTCATTTTAAAAAACAAACCTAAAAAAAATGCAATTACGACACGGAAATGAAACAACTTTGGTGACCCCAGAAAATGTCGCCAAAACTCAAACGCACAGTAATAAAAAATCTTCTTTAAATAATTTATGGTTATTAATATAAATATTATGATTAAAATAGCACATTCTTTTATTTTTATATAACATGTGAAAAACGCAGAGAAGATATAAGCAAATAAAAGGTAAATTATTTTACTCTTCCTAAATTATCTTATAGAAATCTGAACATTTTATATTCTTTTCTTGAGTGATTATAACAATTTATCACTAAACAATCTCCCATATGATAATTTACCAAGCTAAAATTAGGAAAATGATTAAAACAATAACTACAAAATAATACAAGATGATAGAAATAATTGCTGTCGTTTGTTTATGTACGGAAAATACTGGGTACATGTGGCAACCCTAAGGCAACAAAATGCCTGATGCGTCAGCTCGTATGAACAGGATATATAAAGTAGAGTGCTGATTGAATGGATGAAGGGTTGGCTTTCTGTGGTACAAGATGGATCATGTGACATGAACCAATAGGTTGCTATGTTTGGCTCATTATCACTTTTTTGGCGATTTAAAATTTCAGTTTAGCAAATTATCATTATTAGGTAACATGAGAGTCCTATGACCAAAATAAATTGTTTTTAAAATAATTTTTCACATATTCCACATTATAACAAATAAAATACTGTTTCTTTCATCATTTTTCAACAAAGTTTAAAAGTGTTTATAAAGAAAGAATAAACTTTTAAAGAGCTAAATTTAACAGCAATTAATAATTTATCAACTATTTTTAAATATTTTATCAGTTAAAGTTTGACTACACGAAATAAAAAGAAGTAAAATAAAATAAAAAAAAAAAGATTTAGAAAAAAAAAAAAATGTTAAATTATGTAAGTAAACTGTAATGTATCGTATGTTGTATAAGTTAAAGAATACTCACAACTTATTATGTAATTAATAGCTTCTGTATTAAGAGACATCACAAGACAATACTACATCGAACACAAAAAAACATACCGGCTTACTGCTGACAGATAGTTGCCAGATTCAGACATTAAGAGTAAAGTACATGGAGGATAGAAAGTTTGTAAGTCCCCAATAAGTAAATACCAAATTCCTCCCCCCTTAAAGATTTAGTCTTTTAGGTGGACGTATATGCCGTCAAGGACGAGTGACAGCTAAAGGTTGGTCAGAAGGAACTTGCACAGGCAGAGTGCGACTCAGATTTGGAGGCTAATCAGTCACAAGGTTCGAGGCGGGGCTTTGGTTAATTTCTCTCAGACGAGGTCTAGCTGGGCTTTCCGCATGAGAAACTGCAGGTGTATTCTGGTTGTTTGAAGCAGTGGGAGTAGCAGTTTCATTTGGCACTACTGAAGTTTGCTGATCAATACTTGTAGGTAAACAAGCTTGAATAACAGTAGTATCCACAGGAATCTTCTGAGGGACAGGACGTATCTGGTTACTATGTCTTCTCCATAGTTGATTTTGTACAGCAACTGTATATTGTAATTCCCCATCTAGAGAAACGGTGGTACCAAAAACCCATTTGTTATAAGGCGATGAATAATTTCGTACAGCAACTCTTTGGCCCACATCATAAACATGATCAAAGAATGCAATTCTTTTTTGCTGTTTAGCTTCGACTTCACTAACAATATCTGGTCTGGATAAGTTTAACTGGGTTCTAATCTCTCGATTCAGAAAAAGAAATGCTGGGTGATATGAGGAGCCCTTCTGTATGATGCCAGGAAAATGTTGAGAGCTTCCTGTTCTGGTATATTGCATGTTTTTAAACATCGCAGAGCTTGTTTAAGATTAAACACATGTCTCTCAGCCTGACCATTTGAAGCAGCATGATAAGAAGGAGAAGTTAGATGACGAATGCCTCTTCCCTTGAAGAATTGTTGTACTGATTCTGAGAGGAATGTTTTTTGATTGTCAGACACCACTGTAACTGGAAATCCATATCTAGCAAATAGCGAATCCAATATACTTATTAGTGTTGTAGCATTCATATTAGGGACAATAAATATTTCTGGCCACTTTGAATGAGAATCTATAATTAGTAGATAAATCTTACTTCCATAAACAGCATAATCCATATGTATTCTTTCCCATGGCTTCGCAGGATATTCCCAATAATGTGTTTCATTTTTACGTGAAGATCCCTTATGTTTTGCACACTCAATACAATCTTTGCATGATTTTTCAATGTCATCATCAATTTTTGGCCAGTAAATATAGGATCGTGCAAGGGCTTTCATCTTGACAATACCTAGATGTCCTCTGTGTAACTCCTGTAACATAACTTCTCTAAATTGTTTCGGGATATAAACACGTAATCCATATAGAATGCAGCCGCTTTGTAATGTGAAATTTCGATCATTTGCCTCTTTAAAAAAGCCTGTTCGTAATTTTTCAAGAATTGGCTGTAATTCCGGATCTTTTGCAGTAGCATGAGCAATTTGTCTTGAACTTAAAGGTAATCTTGACATGTGATCTACTTGAAAGGCTTCTACACTATCAATAGACATCAACTGTTCACTAGAAATTGGCAAACGTGATAGGCAATCTGCATTTCCCTGTTCTTCAGACCTCCTGTAACGGATGTCGAATTGGAAGTTTTGTAAAAATAACGCATAGTGTAAAAGGCAGGTTGCACACAGTCCTGGAAGTTTTGATTTCTTTCCGAAAATGTGGATTAAAGGTTGATGATCCGTATACAATATGAATTTACGACCAATCAAATAAAAATGAAATTTTTCAACACCCCATTTAATTGACAATGCTTCTTTTATCAATTTGGCTATAGTTCTTTTCACTGGAATTTAATGTACGTGAAGCAAAAGCAATTGGTCGTTCTAAACCATTTTCAAAGCTATGTGAGATTACAGCTCCCAGTCCTAAAGGTCCAGTGTCCACTGCTAAGATTACTGGTTTTTCAGGATCATAGTGTGTAAGGATTCTGTCTGATGCAATTTCAGCCTTAATTTCAGTAAAACTTCTTTCACTTTTTTCTGACCATTTAAATCTTGAAGTCTTTCTTGTTAGATTGTAAAGGGGTGCTGCAACAGAAGCTAAATGTGGAAAAAATTTAGCATAAAATGTAACCATGCCTAAAAAGGATTTAAGTTCTTTAATATTACAAGGCGTTGGAACATCAGAAATTGCTTTCACCTTCGACTGAGACTTTTTGATTCCCTGTGCTGAAACTATATAGCCTAGGTAATCCACTTCTTTAACCAAAAATTTGCACTTGCTAAGGTTTAAATGTAACCCATTTTCTTGTAATAGTTGAAAAACTTTTCTTAGTTTTTTTAGTAGTAGTTCTTCACTTTCTGCTGGTATAAGAATGTCATAAAAAAAATATACAGATATCATCTTCTTGAACTCCCGTATGTAAAACTTTATCAATGTACTTTTGCCAAATTGCAGGTGCAGCACTAATACCATACATAAGCCTAAGAGGCTGAAATAAACCCTTATGTGTATTTAACGTTAGCAACTTAGATGTGGACTCCGTTACTGGTATATTTAAATATGCAGTTCTTATGTCCACTTTTGCAAATATCTTCCCTTTAGATAATTTTGAAAATAAATTTTCAATTCAGGGAACAGAATACTGGGGTACTTGAATCTGTGGGTTTAAAGTTTGGGAATAATCAGCACAAATTCGCATTTTTCCATCAGATTTTCGAACTGGTACTATCGGTGTCGCATAATCTGAATAATCAACTCTTTTAAGAACACCTTTTTCTAAACTTTCAAGCTCTTTTCCACTAGTGGTTGCAAAGCATAGGGTACTGGGCGGGCTTTTTTAAATATAGCAGTTGCATTATCTTTAAGTGTAATTTCAGCAGTAAAACATGCAGCTTTTCCAGATTTTTTGGAGAATATGTCTTTAAATTCATTTATAATTTTGAGTAATTTTGAATTAGGAGCTCCAGTTACAATTTGTAATTCCTTTATATCATTCCATTTAATTTCAAGAGATTTAATCCAATCTCGACCTAATATAGGCGAAAGGTTGTTATTTACTATATACAATGGAAGTGTAACTTCTTTTGTGCCGTACACAACTGTTACATCAACTATCCCTAAAGGTGTCAAAACTCATTTATCATAAGTGCGGAGTTTTACACTTGTGTTATTTAATTTCTTATTTGAAATATTATGAAATGTATTGTAATTTAGAACTGATTTTGCACTTCCAGTATCAATTTCCATTTTAACTTGCTTCCCTTCAATTTGAATTAGATCTGTAAATGGTTCATCATTATGTGCAATTGTATTTAAAGGAAATGTATTATCAACTACACTAGAATGCATTTTTGGCTTAGCTTTGCATACTTTCTTAACATGGCCACTTTTTTTACAATTCGAACAATATAAATTTGTTCTTTTGCATTCAGGAGCTTTATGTTTATATTCACCACAACGGTAGCATTGTACTTTTGATTTGCTCTGTTGTGGCAATTTACCTTTATCAATATTAATTTTCTTTCCTGTAGCATTTTTACCCACTTTAATTTCGTTTATGTTGTTAGTAACTTTATTATGCAAAATTTCTTGAGTACTGTTTTGGGCTTTTTCAATAGCTAGAGCAATTTGATAGACTTTATCTAAATCTGCATCATCCTCTTCAAAGAGGCGATCTAGCATAGTTTTATCATGTAAACCACTAACGAAAACATCACGCAGCATAATTTTTAATTGCTCTTCAGGATAATTGCAAGGAATTGCTAAATTACGCAATGCTGACATAAAATTCGGGATAGTTTCGTTTTCCCGTTGCTTCCGATTAAGAAATGTATGTCTACTCGGAATTACAAGTGCTTTTGGTTTCACATGTTTAATAAGAACATTTTTAATTTCATCGTATGTACTGGTATTAAAAGTTTTAGGATGCAACAAATTCTTAAGTAAAGTAAATATATTAGAAGGTAATAAAGTCACCAAAGTTGCAATTTTCTTTTGGTTTGAAAAATTATGTATTTCAACTAAAACATCGTATTTATCAATAAAATCTTCAATGTCCTCACCTTCTATGTACTTTTCGAAATGAGGGGTAGAATTATTGGTGGGTCTTCCACAGTGGCGGATCCAGAACTTGACTTTTGGGGAGGGCTAAGATTTTTCAAAGTGTTATTTTAGACCAATAAAAAATTTACAATTGCAATATTCAATTGTGAATGTCAGAGTTTTGGGGGGGGGGGGCTTCAGCCCCCTAGCCCCCCCCCTTAAATCCGCCACTGGTCTTCCAAGTACTTGTAAAAGTTGTTGCTGTAGTTCTGCATTTTGCCGTAAAAGCTCTTGGACGTCTGCCATTGTTTAGAATGTAGTTGTTCTCGTATTGAAAATGAACGTAAAACTTGAAGCAATCTCGCTGGTTCGTTTAATTATCGACTACGCCATTTGTAATGTATCGTATACTCACAACTTATTATGTAATTAATAGCTTCTGTATTAAGAGACATCACAAGACAATACTACATCAAACACAAACAAACATACCGGCTTACTACTGCTGACAGATAGTTGCCAGATTCAGACATTAAGAGTAAAGTACATGGAGGATAGAAAGTTTGTAAGTCCCCAAAACATTGACAGTTATCTACCAGCTGTTGCCATAGAAATTCATTGAAAACAAACTGCAACCAAGGAAACCACCGAATACGCAGGTGCAAGTACCATTTATCACTATTTTATATATCTCGTTAGCTCGTATATATAGGAGCCTTAGTAGACACGTAATCACTCAGCCCCTACATTTTTAAACGTAATTTCATTTTTCTGTATGATAATTCGTTGTTATGATTCCAAATTTATTTTTATGCTATTTTGCTCGCTTAAAAATAAGTAAAAAGGCAAACAGAAAGAGAATTCCGAAGTATAACGATGAGAGAAAGAAAAGTGTAAGACAAAAGCCACCCCAAAAGTTTTAGAGAAAATTTGTATTTATAGTTCGTTCACATTAAAATTTATGGAAGTAAAATTTTCTCCAAAAAATACGAAAGTTGAAATCTTTTTTCATTTAAAATATATATATATATATATATATATATATATATATATATATATATATATATATTTGGCACATCAAATTATAAATTGGTATGGCGATGGCCATACCTGCCATACTGGTTCCGGCGCCACCGCTTTTAATGTTATTTGCTGAAAGCTTGGCCATAAAACTATAATGTATTTTATTGTTTTCATTTCACTATGTGTATAATACAGGTTACCTTTTTATGAAGAATTTTTACATTTGCATCACCACCGAAATATTTATATTTATAATAATCAACATATTGTTTTTATTACATTTTCTACAGTGTGGTTATAGTTAAAGTGACACTATTCAGACCCCTCTAGAACTCTTTCTGCGTATCGGATTTTGATGAAATTTGGTATATACATTATATGGACTATAGGGAAACAATTTCTGCAATAAAAATAGTTTAAATTTTAACCACCAGGGGTAATTTTGGTGCTTAAAAAAGGACAAAACATCTGTCAGAAACATAAAAATTTAATTACATAATGTGCTCAAGGTACAGGGTTCGCGCTAGAGCGCGGGATCGCGGGAATCGCGCAATATTAAAATAAATCCCACTTAAAAAAATTTCATATGCGCGATTTTCCCGCACTTATTTTTCCGCGATTTTCCGCGATCTTTTTTTTTTTTTTTATCTAATTCACTGAACTCCGCGAATTTATTTTTTCCGTTTTTAAAAAAATCGCGGATATCGTTCGTTAAAAAATAAATAAATAAATAAAAATGGAACAATGGGCGATCAAATATTCTACAAAAGCTTCTGATTCCTAATCTTTCTCCATCCACAACATAAATATCAATATCCATTTCAAACTTGCTTTATGAGATTCTAGAACCTGTAAAGAAATACAATTGTTAAATATTTCTTTCTCATGTAATTATTTTTTGCCCACCTCCCACTTTATTTATCTCCATCTAGCGATCAGCAATGAAATGTTCTGCAGAAGTCTTGTTTCCCAATCTTTACCCATCTGCAACATAAATTATATTTATAATATTCATTTTAAACTTGCTTTATTAGATTCTAGAAGTAGAATTGAAAGAGTTTAATATTTCTTACTCTGTAATTATTTTTTTTATTCCTCCCCCCCCCCCCCTTTCCCATCTCCGGAATACAAATTGTGGTCAATGATCAATTCTAGAAACAATAAAGCAATAGAAGTGCTCAATATTTCTGACATACGTAATTATTTTTAGACCTTTAGTGCTGAACTTAATGAATCTATTTATTTTTTCTCAATTAAATTAAATGTTTATGGGGGTGTCATATCTATACCAAATTTGTAAACATGGGGGAAATGAAGAATAGATTTTTCAGGTAAGAAATTTTTTTCCAAATCAATTTAAGAAAATTAATACTCAGTTGGTTTTATGCACGTTTGGAACTAATAATTAGCTACTGCTACTTTTATATGAATGATTAATGTACATACATAAAAATCATATTCTATATTTGTGTGAAAAATTTGTTTTACTCTTGGTGTGAAATTTCAATAAGATTTCATGTGGATATAAAATTTATTGCAGGTATATTGAAGATTTTTTTTTTTTTACGCTAATGAAAAAATCCTGAAAATGCTTAATGTAGATAAAAACTATATATATAAATGTTTATGTCATCAGTTTATTGAAAGTGATGTTATCAATATTCAACTAATCATCCAATCAATCATATTAGCGAAAAATTTTCAGCTAATTTCTAATTTCAGCAATCACCTGTCTGTAATTTGCATATTTCTTGAAAATACTTATTTTTTTCTGTAAAATGTAATTTTACTGACTTAAATTTAAAAAATCTCACTTAAATTTTCAAAATCCCACTTAAATTTTTTGTTAGAGTGGGAGAATCCCACTCATTTTTTTTCCTTAGTGCGAACCCTGAGGTATGCTCCATTGACATCAATTATGCGTTGAAAGTGCATTATAGCGTGTTCAATGGTAGAGCAAAAGAACTCTTATTGGTTTCAGCAAGATGGTGTGTAATGCTGGCTTTCAACTTAGGTAAAGTCTCAATTCCTCCTCTATAAACATGGTCTTTAAAGAATCCCCACAGCCAGAAATCACAGGGATTTAAGTCAGGTGAACGAGGAGGCCAGGCATCTGAAAAACCTCTGGATATAACACAATTCTCACCAAAGTTAGCACAAAGCAGTTCTTTGACTTTGTGCCCAATGTGGGGAGTTGCTTTATCTTGTATGAAGACAGTGGTCTGCAAACATTGACATTCCTGTAAAGCAGGAATGACTTGCTTTCAAAGGAGTTCACTATACCGTACACTCATGACAGAGCACCTTTTAAAATCTTGAGGGGTGAGTTTCAAAGAAAAACAGTCCAAGAATAAAATCTACCACAAATCCACATCATGCAGTCACATAATCAGAATGCAGTGGTTGTTCATGCAGGATATTAGGATGTAAAGCACCCCATATGTGGCAATATTGATTATTCACAGCTTCGTCTAAAGAAAAGTGCACCTCATCTGACCATAGAATTTTCCAAGATCATGCATCATCAGCATCCATTCTCACCAAAAATTAGCAAGCGAATTCTGAGCATGTTTGGCAGTCTTGAGGTTGCAGCATTTGCGCCATGTGGATTTTATATGGATACCATTTTAAAATTGATCACAGAATTTTTCGTACTGTAGACCAAGGAATTGCCAACTCGCATGCCACCATTCAAGCACTTGCTGAAAAATACCGGGAACTGGAGGCTCTTTCCACCACAGCAGTAGTGACTTCGACAGTTTCATTCGCAATCAGTTTTCTGCCCTCTTCCTGGCAGCACATCAAAGTCTCCAGTCTCTCTAAATTTCCTAATCATTGTCTTCAAACCATTCTTCGATATGGGGCCTTTTTGCAATCCCTTTAAATGATATTCATGCAGTGCAACTAAGCTATTTCTGCCGTTCTGATAAATCAGTTTTACCAGTAACGTTCAATCTTTCTTCTGTAAGGGCATGATTAACGATGGCAAAGGCACGCAAAATGATTTTCTGGCTTTGAATACAACTCTCTTTATAGGTTTTATTAATTTGCATAACGAAACGTTGAAAATGGCCATCTGTTGGTCAAAATTTGAACTATTTTTCATTGTAGAAATCTTTTCCCCGTGATCGATTTAACATATATACCAAATTTCAACAAAATCCGATAGGCAGAATGGGTTCTAGAAGCATCTGAATAGAATCACTTTAAATATTAACTACCCTGTTTTTAATTCATAGAACAGCTAACATAAATATAATAACATTAAAATTTCTTTCAAGATTTTTATAAACTTCAATTATCTAATAAAGTATAATTTCTTTAATCTTATGCTGAAGGATAAACGTTGCATTAAATGTCAAATATGTACTATTTGTTCAATTTGCATTTAAATTTAAACATTTGTTAACTTTATGACCTTAGTAGGCACATGCAGGGTTCGCGCTAGAGCGCGGGATCGCGCAATATTAAAAAAAATCCCACTTAAAAAAATTTCATATGCGCGCTTTTCCCGCACTTATTTTCCCGCGATTTTTTTTTTTTTTTTAATCTAATTCATTGAACTCCGCGAATTTATTTTTTCCGTTTTTAAAAAAATCGCGGATATCGTTTGTTAAAAAATAAGTAAATAAATAAAAATGGAACAATCGGCGATCAAATGTTCTACAAAAGCTTCTGATTCCTAATCTTTCTCCATCCACAACATAAATGTCAATATCCATTTCAAACTTGCTTTATGAGATTCTAGAACCTGTAAATAAATACAATTGTTAAATATTTCTTGCTCATGTAATTATTTTTTGCCCACCTCCCCCTTTATTTATCTCCATCTAGCGGCAATAAAATGTTTTGCAGAAGTCTTGTTTCTCAATATTTACCCATCTGAAACATAAATTATATTTATAATTTATTATTATAGATATTCATTTTAAACTTGCTTTATTAGATTCTAGAAGTAGAATTGAAAGAGTTTAATATTTCTTACTCTGTAATTATTTTTTAATTCCCCCCCCCCCTCTTTCCCATCTCCGGAATACGGATTGTGGTCAATGATCAATTCTAGAATCAATAAAGCAATAGAAGTGCTCAATATTTCTGACATATGTAATTATTTTTAGACCTTTAGTGCTGAACTTAATGAATCTATTTATTTTTTTCTCAAATAAATTAAATCTTTATGGGGTGTCATACCTATACCAAATTTGTAAACATGGGGGAAATGAAGAATAGATTTTTCAGGTAAGAAATTTTTTCCCAAATCAATTTAAGAAAATTAATACTCAGTTGGTTTTATGCATGTTTGAAACTAATAATTAGCTACTGCTACTTTTATATGAATGATTAATGTACATGCATAAAAATCATATTCTATATTTGTTTGAAAAATTTGTTTTACTCTTGGGGTGAAATTTTAATAAGATTTTATGTGGATATAAAAGTTATTGCCGGAATATTGAAGAATTTTTTTTACGCTAATGAAAAAATCCTGAAAATGCTTAATGTAGATAAAAAAAATATATAAATGTTTATGTCATCAGTTTATTGAAAGTGACGTTATCAATATTCAACTAATCATCCAATCAATCATATTAGCGAAAATTTTTCAGCTAATTTCTAATTTCAGCAATCACATGTCTGTAATTTACATGTTTCTTGAAAATATTTTTTTTTTTCTGTAAAATGTAATTACTGATTTAAATTTCAAAAATCTCACTTAAATTTTGAAAATCCCACTTAATTTTTTTGTTAGAGTGGGAGAATCCCACTCATTTTTTTTTCTTAGTGCGAACCCTGACATGGTTTGAAAATATTTTAATTATTATAAGAAGAGAGTGGATAAGAGTAATATGTGCACATATATATATTTTGAAAATGTAACAAATGTTAAACACTACTATCTTTCATTGCTAATAAAAATTCTGATTAGTCATTAGTGCATATTGTTAAAAAAAGTAATTCAAAATTCAATGAAAATTCTAATTTTATGTTTTAATAACTAACATAGAAAGCAGATTTAGTATACTATGTATTAGATTCAATACATTTAATATTATTTAATCCTCAGTTATTTGTCCAGTTTTAACTGATCTATAAATTATTTGAAGTGCTGCCCAAATTTGACTTCAGAAAAATGACCGTAATGTAATTATTTTGTTAATCACTTTATTTACTTAAATTTTGATAGTAATAAATCTGTAGAAAATGTAATCATTTTAGCTTTAAGTAACATCAATATTTTGTACTTCAATTAGTTCATTTATTTTATTTTTTTTTAGACTTTATCTGTAATGAAAGCCTTGGGACCAGACGAAGAATAAAAAGAATTTCTAAAGTGGGCTTTGTCTGAATGAGAACCACTTTGTTTTGTTAGTTTTGATGTACTGACATAACAAATTAGGTTCTTTTTCTGATTTATATATGATGCGTTTGCTACACCCCAAAAATGTTTTTTAAAGAACTGGGGGAAAATGACTAAGGAAAATCATTCATTATATAGATGGATAGTGTTCAAAAGGATATGAAGCTGAATTGTGCTGGATAGTGTCAGTTGGGAAAAATTTGGAGAGACAGCTCTAGCCTATAACAATCAGAAGTGCTTAAAGAAGAAAAGGAATTGAGAAACTTGATTATCCTATTTACTTTTGTGCATATTTTACTTTTCAAGTTATATGGTTTTTCATTATTCAATTATTAAGCAGTTCTACACAAGAATCAGGTGAGTATTTTGAAATATGAATTTGTTTGAATTAATTTGATAATTTAAATATGGATTTGTTTTTGTTTAAAATTTTTCTTGCATAGACTCTGTTAAATGTCATTTTCTATAATCAGTTAATGAAGCTTGCACTTTTTTGTAGTCGATTGTCAAATAAAATGTAACATTCTTGCAGCCTGTTGCTAAAATACAGAAATATTTCATCACTGATCAAAACTTATTTAATCACAAGTAACTACTGAAATACTTTTTTTTTTTAGCCAACTAAGGTTTGAAATAAACAATTATTTCATCTCTATAGGGCTGGCTCGAAGACATTTGGCACCCCTAGGCAAGGAAAAATTTCGGCACCCCTTTTTAAAATATGCTCCTGTATTACTCTAACATAGAAAACATTGTTACAATTTAGACTTGCATACCTACATGCATAGCCAAACATTACACACTAAATACTATAAAGAATCTTGAAAGAAAATGAGAAATAAAAAATCATTCTCTACACATAGATTATAAAAAAAATTTCAAACATGAATACATACACACACACACACATATTTATATATAATATTTATTCTTTAAACTTTCAAAAGAAAATTGAAAATAAACATGTTGACTCGTGCTTATATCATCTTTGGTGTTTTGTAATTCTAATGAAAAATTATTAATTTGATTTGAAAAAAATTTAACATCACAGTTAAGGATTTCAAGAAATAATCACTATAACATTCTATTGCATATAAAATATTTTGGACCACTTTTTATAAAAATAATGTATATACTAAAAATATATTTCGAGAAATGTCATCTAAAATATAAAATAACTTAACATTTTAACACAGAGATCTATTTAGATTCTTTTACGTGGCCCTGTTTAAAAAATAGAAGTATATTCTTTTGTGTGGCTTTGCTTAAGAAATATTGATTTCATAAACATTGTGGTGTTAAAATGCAGCTAAGAAAAGTTTGAATCAAGATTTTGGAGTAAGTAAACTTTTAAATTTAATAACAGTTTTCAATTCTATATAAATGTAGGTACCATATTTAAACAAGGGGTTGAGGTGTGCGATAGCTCCCCCTGCACATACACAGAATTATTTGTTAAGGACAATTGTCTGCACTAGAAACCTAGGCCTAAGGATGGGTGCCCTCTATGGAAATCTTTCTTAAAGGTCTTAACCCGTATTCATAAGAGTTTCAGAGAAAACTACAGAAAACTATGAACAGCTAGGATCCCGAGCGTGACCTATTATCGAATCCGGCACTTACCGTCTTCCAGCTTTCAGTGCCATGTACGATAAGATAATATTGTAAGAAAACTACAACAGATTTTTTTTTTTTTTTTTTTTTTTTTTTTTTTTTGAATTGTAGATATTGTATAAGTTTTTGCCATTGTACATTTTAAATTATAACAATTATAATAAAAAAGAAAATTATTGCAAATTTTTCATAAAATTGACAAAAAAAAGTAATATATTACAGAAAATTCGGGAAAAAAATGATTAGAAATAATGGTTTATACACATAATGTAAATACTCTTAAAGATTAAAAAATTAAAATTTTAAAAATGGATGTAGGGTATGCAGGACCAGGAGAAAAGTCAAAGTTTTCGGATCCCATTATGGAAGATTTAATCCCTGATAATTCTACAAAGCTCTGCAAAGAAAATTACTTTTATTTCTTATTTCAGTCACAAGTCCCTTTTTGTTCAGAATATCAGTGCTAAACTTCATCCAAGAAGTTTTTTAATTTAGGTCATTAAAAGTTATAAAATGATATTGATGAAACAACATAATCTATTAAGGACATCAGCACCTTAGTCAAAAGCACAAGAAGGATAAAAGTTTGGACAAATGAAATCTCAGTGTCTGCATGTCACAATTTTACTTTTGCCAAAAAAATCCGATTTTGTTTTCCAACTTTCATTACATAACACATTTAATCCTTCATGTCAGTTTTTATTTATTAAACTATAATTTTCAAGAAAATAACACAGGACCCTTACCAAAAAAAATTTTCAGGAAAATAACATGACCCTTACAAAGTTACAAAATGTGTAATAAATATGTATTTCTATACTGTTGTCTTTTTATAGGGAACTGAAAAACATTTCTGGTCAAATAGACTAGATTAGGAGCATGTTAAGGGATTATATGATAAATAAGGAACTTATTTTTGAATGAAATAGCTTACCTTCATCTTTTTATCGCATGTTACTGTAAATTCAGTGATAAAAGCAACTTCAGAAACGACCATTCCATCTGTTGTAGTATAAGTTACTGGCTCTACTACAGGTGATTTGCAAATTTCACCTAAAATTTTAGATTAAAATAAAAATTAAACACTCAGGAAGGAAGGAGGCTTAATATTTTGACATTTTTAGCAATAATATAGTATTGTAAGATTATCTGGTGCATAAAGATTATGGGGTAATTCTGTGGTAAATGTACTGCGAGTCTGTCAGTCACAAATGGATGTTTCTGCTTCCACAACTATTTTCTAATAATCACTATCGTATTTATGCACAAGAAAATGGCTGTAAAAATACAATTAAGATTTCTGTATGGTAATAATGGGAGAGAGAAAAAAAGGAGGTGGGGGAATGACCCGTGTGACTGATATTACCTACATACTATCTGTTAACATTCAAATTAATATTCAGACGAATTGTTAGTAGAGGCTTCGCTTCTCTTCCTTCTTCAACAGTAATTATATTTAAAGAAAACTGCTCTACAAAATATTGTGGGAAAAGGGCGGGTACAAACAATGCTACGGAATATTAATTAGAATATTGGCAGCTTTTGTTGAATGGGTTTTCTACATTAAAAAACGATATTGATAAATTTAAATTTGATGTTCAGAAAGGTTATGTTAACAGAGTTATAAAAGATTATGTTTAACTACAAGAAAATTTTATTATCACATATGTAGGTAAAGCTGTCAACATTTTTGCAATTATACATAAAAAATATTATTTAGAAATGATAGATCAAATTATGACAAATGATATATTATTTGAAGAGTCTAAAATAAAGAAAGAGAATTAGTTAATGGATGTAATAAATATTACATTACAATAAATAGGAGCTCAATTAGAAGCTTTATTTAACTAAAATTGGAGCATAAGCAGCAACATCGCGATATAAGAGAATAAGATATGAATAATAAAGAGAATATGGAATATCAGCAATATGAGAGTTGCCACTTGGTAATACATAATATCAGTGTTGCCACATACATAAATATACCACAATCACCCCTCCCCAAAACTAGTTCAGTCTGTTATATAATCCATCAAATAGGTTGGCTGGCGCCTCTGTCTTTTAGGACGTAAGGATGGACCATCAGGCAAATTATCCTCAGCATATTTTCTGGGACTCTCCAGGAGAAGTTCTGGATTGCTAGGTCTTGGTGAAGCACTATTCTCAGAAGATGCGGGTTCTAGGGCCCTATCGAGCAACTCAGAATTCTGGTGAAACGAGGAAGGTGGGTGCAACTGATTGTCATCAACGTCTGTTTTATCTATAGTAGGTGTAGAGATTTCTCCTCTAGGAGCTAGGTGTCGTATAGAAACACTGGTTTCCCGTCCATCAGGTAATCTAACATGAGCATAATCTGGGTTTGCTTCAATGAGTTCGACTTCTTGAACAATAGGCTCATACTTATTAGTTCGGACATGGTTTCTCATCAGTACGGGTCCAGGATGAGATAGCCAGGTAGGTAATGAGCTTCCGTTGTGGGATCTTCTAGGGTGGGTGAACATACGCTCATGCGGTGTAACATTGGTAGCAGTACATAGGAGAGAGCGGATTGAGTGTATGGCTGGTTGAATTACCTCTTCCCAACGTTCGATTTTCATTTTCTTAGAGTGTAATGCCAATTGTATGGATTTCCATATTATTGCATTATATCTTTCTACCTGGCCATTACCCGAAGGATTGTAAGCGGTAGTCCGGCTTGTTTCAATTCCAAGAGATGTTAGGAAGGATTTCAATTCTCTAAACATAAATGAGGGTCCTCTGTCAGAGTGTATGTATGCGGGAATTCCAAAAATAGAAAAAATATTCTGTAAGTTAGTAATTATAGTAGCAGCTGACATATCAGAACAAGGAATTGCAAAAAGGAATCTCTAAAACTCATCCACGATAGTAAGAAGAAAACGATTTCTAGAAACTGAGGGTAAAGGGCCTTTGAAATCTAGGTTCAATCTTTCAAATGGAGCAGTTGCTTTAATTTTTCTTCATTTTTACAGAAACATGGCTTTACTTCATTACAGCAATAACACGAGTTTATGACCCTTTTGATGTCGTCAAGAGAGAAAGGTAAGTTTTTAGACCTAAACCAATGGTACATTCGTGTAATTCCGGGATGACACAAGGCGTCATGCAGCTCCTTTAAATTCACTTATGGGCTTATAGCTGCAGTTATTCTAGATAATGTATCGGCTGTTGCATTTCTTTTCCCCGGACGGTATATTATGTCAAATTTGAAACAAGCAAGTTCCAATCTCCATCTCATAATTTTTTCATTTTTAATCTTACTACTATGGCATTGATCAAACATGAATGCAACTGATCTTTGATCTGTAAAGACCTCAAAGTGACGGCCAATCAAGTAGTGCCTCCAGTTTCGTAGAGACTCTACAATAGCATATGCTTCTTTTTCAATAGAGGAGTGCCTTCGTTCAGATGCATTCAATGTTCTAGAGAAGAATGCTATAGGACGTTCAGCCTGACTTAGGGTGGCCCCGATGGCGAATTCTGATGCATCAGTCTCCACTCTAAAAGGAATATTGTCTTCAATAGCAGCTAAGGAAGCATCAGCTATATCAGATTTTAGAGAATTAAATGCTTTAGCAGCATCTTTTGCAAGGGGAAAAGGGCCTTTCGTTAGCAAAGGCCAAATTCTTTCAGAGAAATTAGGGATCCAACGACAATAATGGGCAAACATCCCTAGGGCTCGCTGTAAGGAGGCAGTGTCTTAAGGGATAGGCATGTTCATTAGGGGTGCAAGTCTTTCAGGATCAGGTTTTATTATTTTGTTTGTAATAGAGTATCCTAATAATTTCACAGATTTAGTAGAAAATGAGCATTTATCTTCATTTAATGTCAAGTTATATTTCTTGGCAGCAGACATAAATTTCTCTAAGTCATGCTCGTTTTACGGTCATGCTCGTCTTGATTTTTCCCACATATCGTTACATCATCAAGGTAAGGAAAAGTGCCTTCTAACTTTTCATTTGCAATTATTTTGTCTATGGTTCTCTGGAAACTAGAAACTCCATTTGTAACACCAAAGGTTACTCGAAGAAACTGATATAATTTACCATCAGCCTCAAAGGCCGTATAATGTTTCTCAGAATGCTTGATGGGTACTTGGTGGCAAGCGCTCTTAAGATCAATAGTGCTAAATACTTCATATTTGGATATGCGTGCAATCAGCTCTTCGATTTTGGGCAGAGGATAGGCATCAAGCATTGTAAATTTATTTATTGTCTGGGAATAATCTACAACCATTCTGGGTTTGCGGTGTTCTCCTCTCACTACAAATGCTTGAGCACACCAAGGAGAGTCACTTGGCTCGATTACACCTTCTTTCAATAGTCTACTTATCTCTGCAGCTATAAATAGCTTGTCTTCCTCAGTTTGACGCCTTGATTTAGTAATGATAGGTTTGCAGTCTGGTGTTAAATTAGAAAAGAGTGAGACAGGAGGTACAAGGACCATCGCCAGAGAACATATTTTAAGTGGTGGTCTGTCCCCATTGAAATCAATCTCAACTGAAGAATGGTCTTTTAGTAAGTAGTGACCGATTAGTAAATCTGCACAAAGATTTTTCATGATCAAAACTTCAGCATTTCTATATAAATGGTTTTGTAATTTTACAGTTACTGTACAACAACCTGTGATGTCCGAACTCAGGGAGGAATTAGCCATTGTTATTCTGACGAAGTATGGTTTAGTTTTAATTCGCCACTTTTCCACAAAACGCTGATTTATGAAACTGAGAGAGCTGCCAGTATCAATCAAAGCATTTAGTTCGATACCATTAATCAGGGCTTTAGTTAGTGACTTTTGGAGACCATTAGGAACTGCAGATACCGATGCTAAGTTGTAGGTTGCTGCAGTCGAATTTGTAGTGTTGCGCAAAGATTTTGACTTGCATACTCTTTGATAGTGCCCCTTTTTACCGCATCCGGCATAGTGCCTCTTTAGCAGGGCAGACACTTCATAAATGGCGATCATACCCGCAAAAGAAACATTTCCCAGATCGAACCTGAGTAACCGCTGCAGACTGAACTTCTTCAATGTGACTTATTGGCTCTTCAGTAGCCGCCACAGGTGTTGAATAAGTTATGCTTGAATATGAAGCAGAGTGATGTTCGGCTAGTTCTAGAGCTCTAGCCTGATCGTAAGCCTTTTCTAGAGTGATAATCGTATTTTCTAAAAGACGTTCCCGAATGCGTGAACTCTTTAAGCCCCGAATGAAGGCATCCCTAACATACTCGTTTCTGTACTGTTCGGCTGTAACGGCCTTGAAATCACACTCCTTGCTCATTTGTTTTAGTATCTGCAGATATTCATCTACAGATTCGCTTGACTGTTGTGTTCTTGACGCCAAGCAGTGTCTGGCAAAGATTTAGTTTCTCTTTGTAATGTACAAAGAATCCAGTATTTCGATAGCGTCGTCATACTTTTCACAGTCACTTATGTATTGAAAAACATTTGCGGAAACATAATTGCATAACGCTTGTAGCTTGTGATCGTCTGTAATGTCAGTTACTTGAGGTAAAGAGTTCGAAAAAGTTCTTTTCCAATGCTTCCACTTCAACTCAGCACCCGTACAAGTGGGTTCGACATCAAATCTTTCAGGTCGCAACAGTCGTTCCATCTTGTCAGTAAATGCGTTTTTCGATTTGAATTTTAGTTAAATAAATTGTAATAAATATTACATTACAATAAATAGGAGCTCAATTAGAAGCTTTATTTAACTAAAATTGGAGCATAAGCAGCAACATCGCGATATAAGAGAATAAGATATGAATAATAAAGAGAATATGGAATATCAGCAATATATGAGAGTTGCCACTTGGAAATACATAATATCAGTGTTGCCACACACATAAATATACCACAATGGAATTAAAGCTAAAAATCTACAACTTGGAATTAAACTTACTAATGTTAATTTCGCTTTTATTTTTCTTATCCCCAAATTCCATAAAAATCCAATAAAATTTAGAACTGTAACTTCTACTTATAAAACTTAAAATGTTAAAGAAAATAAAAAATTACAACTAGTTATTCAAAATGCACTAGATCAAACTAAAAATTCTATGGATTCTTAAAAATTGTTATGACGATTAATTTTATGAATGGTAAGAAGATTAGCAATATTTTCATCCGTTTACACATGGGATTTTAAAGATTTATTTAACAATATTAGAATAACTGATTTGATCAACTCTGTGAATATATTTTTATGCTGAAAGTAATCTAAAAGATATTACAGATTATAAAAAAATATATTTTATACATAAGTATAAAACCCACATTTCAAAAGTTTAAAAACTAATGCATCTCCTTTAATAATCATCGTAGGGCAAAACTATTTATATGAAATTTATTGTTTTGAAGAGGAGTTTCCAGGGATGTATCACCAGATATACCTTCCATTTGAAATTTTAAAGCTGCTCTCCCTAGCAGCCCCCCCCTAGGCCCATACTTTTTTAACCAAAAGAGGTCCTCTCGAATTCATTAAACATGTTTCGCCATTTTTCACAATTCCGACTCATTTTCAAGTTTGGTGGGGAGTGTGGGACTTTTGGAACACTGTCAGGGCCGTAGCAACCGCTCCCCGTACTCCCCGGTTGGGGGGAGCCCAGCGAGAATAGGGGGCCTCGAAATTTTGGTATTATCAATTGTTGAGGTTATTTGTAATATTCATTATATTTTTGGGGGGGAAAAAAGCTCTATTATATGCTTATTTAAATTTATTTTAAATATTTTCATCCGTTTTAACCCCTTAACACGCGCTGTCCTTGCTGCGAGGATGCTAAATTTGAGATCCAGCTGAAAAAATGCATCCCGGAAATTTTTTAGCAAAAATTCACATTTATAACATATCAGAAAAGGCCAGTTTTTTAAACCTTAAAAATTTAAAATTTCTTTTAGTTTAATTTAGTTCATGAATTCCGGTGGCAGTATAATTTAAATGTTTCAAATTGTCTTGCACCGCAAAGGGTTAAAAGAGCAATGAATCTTTTTAATACTTTTCAACAAAGTTGAAAGGTGTCCATGACTTCGGTTTGTCTGTACCCGCATAAATATTTTCAGAATTTATCCAAGCTGATGTACATTATTCAAGCTCATTTTGACTTGTTTTCTATTGAAAATTGCTGTAAATAGCACGAATAGTTTGTATACAGGGGCACCTAAAAGAATGCCAATGCATTGTATCCAAATTCGTCATTCGTATGTCCCATATCTTAACATGTAAAATTATTATTGCTGTGTACGTGAGCATTCGTAAACTGTCTCCGAATGAAAGACGAAACTTGCAGACGCTTAAAAGTTTATTTACAGAAATTTCCAAAGATTATAGGTCTGTAAACCATGTATCAACTTAAATACCAGCTGACAACATTAAAATAACAGCATAAACCAACACCATAGCATTAATACACTACAATAAGCTGCAATCACTAGGAGATACTCAGCCAAGCAGAATTCCTTACAGTAAGCCGGTAGGCGAGAAACTGACTTGGCCAGAATGGGTTTCTTCTTATAGCAACCTATAAACCTAAGCCGTTACATCCAGACTGAAACATTGTGATCACAAATAGGCAAACAATCACAAATCTGGCTGTGTTTCAATCCAAACGCAACATTTGTTTACAAAACTGATTGCAAAGTTGTGAGCGATGAGGGGAAAATTTGTGACTGCCTTGGAGCTCTCACAACTCGATCGCAGGTTTGCTATCGTCTGTAAAAACATGGCCGCTGGTCACTAGTGTTAGAAATTAATAATTTTCATTCATTGAATTAACACAGGGAAGCTTTTTTTTTTTTTTTTTTTTTTTCACGAAAATGATATTTTTTGGTATATGATGGTTTTGTTTGTTCACGTAAGTAAGAATAAATATTTAAAATAGTAATGTGGATCATGCTGAAAATTATAGTTGTAACATTTGTATATTTCATAAATGTTAGGTTAGGCTTATTTGATGTAGATCAAACGTGATATATCATGTTTGTGTAATTGTTTATTCATTTTGTAAAATAACATAATATATTGTATTATTTTACAAGGTGACTACAATATTCAGTAAAACTTTACAATCTGTTGTGATACAGATATACATATACTTCTAAATGTAAATAAAGGCTACAACATTCGTTTGTAAAGCCCGATTAGTTAATTATTTATACAATTACCTATGTTATTCATGTAGCTGAAATATATATATAAGCTATATTTCCTTAGTTTTGTCTACATCAGTATGATTATATCTTATTGTGTGATATCATGTTGTACAATCTTTTATTTATTTAGAATAGCGAAATATATTGTATAGTAGTAAAATGACAGCAATATTTTGGTAAAACTTTATAATTTGGTGCGGTAAACCTTAAACTATCTTTTTATTATAAATAACAGCTACTGCGTTTGATTGTAAAAGCCTGATTAGTCAATTATTTATTTTATTATGTATAAAACTCTATATAGCTGAAAATATACTTCATTGTTAGTGTTGAAAATGAGTTTTGGAGAATAAAAATATTTTACTCTCAAATGATTATACATATGTATAATTTATATCTGCAGCTGGTTCATTACATTTAAGTTCAGTATTTAACCGTTTGTAAGCTTTAAATGAAAACTTTATGTTTAAAACACTATAAATTACAAAATTTTGCCCATTAAAAATGGAGGGGGAGGAGAGATATGCTGCTCCCCCTACCATTACTTTGTTTATGGTTACAAGATTGCACAATAAATAGACTTCCCCCCCCCCCCTTCAAGACACTTTCTTCTCTATTTTTTTTATATTTCCTTTTTCACTGTGTTTGAATTCTCAGCTGCTGGATCCAGGGGCTGCTTTACAATTTTGGCGGCCCTAAGCAATAGATTTTTGGCAGCCCCCTCCAATAGATATTACGCCAGGGCAGCTTATAGATTTCATGTGACCCCCAGGTAAATTTTCTCACTGTGATCCCTTCCCCTCCACCCCTCCTCCTTTACAAAAGAGAAAACTACTATATTAAGATTCAACTTATTCTAATATTGTAAATTAATATCAATTTAAATAACTTTTTTTTTTTTTTTTGTAAAAATTGAACTGGATCCGGCATATTTAGCAATAAGAAAAAATAAACAAATTGAATCAAACCTATAGTTTTTCTACCTGATTGTGCTAAACGTTCAATTGGGAAAATGCCTTAAAATTTCTGTTTATACTAATCTCCATTCTCTACATGACATTGCACGTTTCGATGTACAATGGAACTACTGTACATAAATACTGTTATATCTGTACATGTACAAATATACCATCTACAGCTTGCACTATGAACTGTTTGGCCAAAAATTTGAGTAAAAACTATTACAATGGAATGAAAAAGAAAATTTTCGCATGACCAGAAGAAAAGGGAATTTGAAATCTGTCATTCCCTCACCATTGCTTAGATTGCGGCATCGCATCACAAAACAAAGTGAATCTATCAAGTTGCTACATTTTTACCACCGACAAAGTTCAAGAGTGAATAATAACAATATTAAAATATTACTGTTTTTTTTTTTAATTAGTTCTTATTTTTATTATAATTTTAATCCTTCCATAATAAATGATAATTTTAAATTTTTACATTAAACCAGATGAAAACAAGAATTCGTTTCATTTTTTAAACAAGAACGAAAAATCATTTGGTTTGCATAGACTATTAATATTTTTCAAATGTATGTACTTGTTGCCTCGTTTAACCTTTAATGTACTTTGATTACATTATCTTTCGTTGTATGATGATACAACGAAAAAAAAATACAGACAGACAAACTACCTGAATTCATAATCACTTCAAAACATTGTTGTAAAGTTAAAAAACCTTAACGTAAACGGAAATACAGTTCTCACAATTTCCAATTGTAGCTCTTAAGCTCTTATAATGTATTTGAATATTTTGGTGGGATCCTGTAAATCTTAATGCTAAACATACCCTATTCTCTCTCTCTATATATATTTTTTAAAATCATATAAATAGTAAATCTAAAATTTAATACGACTTTCGCGCAGTATAAAGTTTTTTAAATGTGATTTATAAAAATACATCTCATAGAAAACAATTGACTGTCATTCTTTTGGGTATCCCTGTACACAAGCTAGTTAACCTATTTCTACCATTTTTAATAGTTACGGCCGTGCTAACAAACCGAAATCGTCAACATTTTTAACCTTTATTGAAATGTGTTAAAAAAGCTTTCCCCTCCACTTTTGCTTGAACATTTTCCTTAATGTATATAGGAAATAAATTTTTTATTAATTCATTTCTTAGTGGATTGATTTATAAGATGAAATTTTACGCTAGGGTCCGAAGCCTATAGGTAGAATGCCTTTTGAGGGGGGAGGGGTATCTTTCTAATGAGTCTTAGCCCGTATTTACGCGAGTTTCGGAGAAAAACACGGAAAATCCCGAACATTTAAGTTGATGAGCACGATCAGGGATCGAACCGGGCACTTCCCATCTACCAGCTTTGAGCGCAGAACTGCTTGACCACTGGTGGGCCTGTGATGCTAATCGAAGTAGCGTTTAATTTTTCTGTATGAAGGTAAAGCTTTTTGCAGAAAAGACTATCTAAAGTCAACGCATGAAACATATTTTCTAGCAGTGTTGCCAGATCTGGCGGATTTTTTATTCAATAATCACAAAAATTTAGAGAAGTGATATTTGATATGTATAATAAACTATCAATATTCGAAGCGGTTCAGGTAAACATTACAATAAACAATTATTGGTGACTATTGAATAAAAAATCCGCCAGATCTGGCAACACTGTTTTCCAGACACCATAGACGAGAAAAGATCGCCCTTATGCAATTTAAATTTACTCTTATTTATTTTTTAATCTTAATTTATATATTTTACGTATTTTAAATCTATTCTAAAGATCTTTCTGAAATCTGAATTATTTTCTGACTTGTTTACGAAGTTATTTTTTCGCAAATGTATAAAACTTTCATGAATTTTTTATTTAGATATTTATAAATTTAATAGTGTTTTTTTGTCTATTTTCTTATTCGTAGTTCTATTATTTAGTTGATTATGGATGAATTTGATATTAGGAGTTGGAATTTTCAGCTGAATGAACTTAAAAATGAGGCCGCCAAGCAAAAGTGTCAAACGCGTTAGTGATGTCAAGTAAAAGGGCTTTGAATTTTTCAGATTTAATAAAACTATCGCGAATAAATTCTGTTATTCTGATGGGTGGTGGAATGTTTAGGTCTAAAACCAAATTGTTCGGGTTGAAATTGCAAACAATTCAGTCCCTCATCATTTTTTCCATCTAATTTGAAAAGATTCAGCTTTCATTCATTATCACAATACAAATCAAAGAATATATTTATTAAAAATCAACATTTTAGTATCTTACCCAGAGTATCTAATATTTATTCCCAACTGCAAAAATTCATCTTAGAAATTTTTGCAAAGTTTTACTTTAATAACGTAAAGAAAATTCTTCATTTATTTCTTCTATTTAAAACTTATTCACAAATTCTGGTGGTAGTTTATTTTATTTTATATGTGTGAAATTTCCTTGCTCCTGAAAAAGTTAAGGTGTTTTTATACAAACTTAAAATCCTTAAAGAAGGTTACTTTTAATTTACAATTGAATATACACATATTCCTTAAAAAGAGAAAAAAAAAAATGAAAAAATTATTAATGATTTTGGCTTTTCTTTCACCGATTTTTTTCCCCTTAAATTTTGGGCGGTGTTTCAATTTTTTGGCGGCCCTAGGCGACCGCTTAGGTTCGCCTAATGGTAAAGCGGGCCCTGGCTGGATCTAATTTTTCCCGGTTGCTTATTACTTTGTTATTGAATTTTTTTCTTCATATACATTCATTTTAGCTAAATGACTAAATAACTTGATACAGTCAATTGAATACAGCACACGAGCATCAAGCAATAACCAATTAGCCTTGAATTAAAGCATTGTAGCCTGAAAGAGAAACATTAATAACATTTTTAATTTAAAGCTTACTAACAGCTAATATTGAATGTAAATATAATGAAATAGCTGCAGCTATTAATCATACATATGCATAGATAAAATATTTTTATTTTTCAAAACAGAATTACAGCATTAATAGTGAAAGAATGTGGCTTGTATTTTTTCAGCCATATAGAATATAATAAATAAAAAAAAATAATAATAATTGACTAATCAGACAGTTACAATTAAATTTAGTAGCAGTTATTTACAATAAGAATATTTAAGCAAATGTTACCACACTAGATTGTTTTTCTGGGAGTTTAACCGAATACTGTAGTCATCTCATTATTACGCTATTTTAAATAATAAATAAGCAATTGCACAAACATGATGCATTATGTTTGATGTACATTAAATAAGCCTAAAATTTATGAACTATATAAATGTTACAATTACAATTTTCCGCATAATCCATTTACAAAAAAGCAAACATACAAAACCATCACATTCATATTTTTATACTTGACATATACCTTCAAGAGAGCTTTCTTTTAGTATCTCTTCCAAGAAATGATAAACCTTGTTGCTTCATGGAACTGACATTAAAAAATAATAATATACAAAATTTTGAATAAACACCATAAAATGTAATAATTCACAACAATTGTTTTAGGTCGAAAGAAAACGCGACCTTTTGTCGGGCGAACAAAGTAGGTACTTTATTCGTTTGACAAAGGGTCTTTTTTTTTTTTTTTTTTTAACCTTATATTGTTTTTACCTTTAGAAAATTCACCATACGACTACTTGTTTTCACACATTCTAACATTTTATTCAGCTGAAAAATAATAACTTTTTTTTTTTTTTTTTTACTCAAAAGTAAAATATTAATTTTTAAAAAAGTAATACTAATTGAACGGTTATAAATTTTCAGAGCATATTGGGAGTACAAATTAATTCGGTCCGTTTTCAATAGATGGCTCTGGCTGATTTGTTTACTGAATAATGATAGATGTTTTTGGCATTGTTAGAAAGGTTTGACCTTTGTCAACCATATTCAGTCAACGAAGCTTCGAGTTGGTTTTTCAACATTGGTTTTTTGAGCATTCAATATGTCGAGTTTTGTGCTAAAGAAACAACATTTGCGGGAAGTTTTGATTTTCTTTTTTAATTGGAAGAAAAGTGCCGCTGAAGCGCATCGATCGCTTGTGGAAGTTTATGGTGAATCTGCGCCATCTGATAAATCATGTAGAGAGTGGTTTCGACGCTTCAAAAATGGTGATTTTAGTGTCGAAGACAATGAGCGCCCGGGCCAGCCGAAAAAGTTCGAAGACGCCGAATTGGAGGAATTGCTCGATCAAGATCCGTGCCAAACGCAACAAGAGCTTGCAGGATCGTTGGGAGTCACTCAGCAAGCAATTTCCGTGCGCTTAAAAAAAATGGGAATGGTTCAAAAGCAAGGAAATTGGGTCCCATACGAGTTGAAACCGCGCGACGTTGAAAAGCGATGTGGCAATTGTCGTTAAAAATTACTTGGAAACGTTGAAATGGGAGGTCCTACCCCACCCGCCGTATTCGCCAGACCTTGCTCCTTCTGATTATTGGTTGTTCCGACGGATGCATCACGATTTGGCTGGACACCGCTTCACTTCTTTCGAAGAAATTCAAGAATGGCTCGATTCATGGTTTGCGTCCAGAGAGGACTCATTTTTCAGAGATGGAATCCGAAAATTGCCAGAAAGGTGGACAAAAGTTGTGGCTACCGATGGACAATACTTTGAATAACATGTTTTTTCATTTTGATAATAAATAAAATGTTTTTTTAACGAAAAAAAACGGACCGAATTAATTTGTACTCCCAATAATTAAAAAACACATTAAGCAATGAGTAATTGTAGAAACAAATTTTCCCGTAGAATAACATAAGTTTGGCTTCTGGTTAGTAATTAACTTTTATTACCAAATCGGCATTTCCCACATAATATCCATTAGCATATAAGGTTAAATTTTTTATATCAACTATATGAAAAATGACAGAGCCGATAATTGAACTCAGGCACTTAATCAGATATTATATTGGAAACGCCGATCTGGTTATCAGCCAGGGTAGCTCAGTTACATACAGTTAGTGGAGTGCTCGATTTATGTTCCCAGCTCTGGTCTTTTTCACGTAGTTGGTATACAAAATTCAATATTACACTTAAATTTCTCTAAATAAATCATAGTTCATGAGTGATTTAAGTAAAAATTACAGGGTCTATCAGAGTTGTGCCATGAATTAATCATTATATGTTTACCCGTCATATCTGCATTTGCCAACAGATATCATGTGGGAAATGCCGAGTTGATACATCAGCCAAGGTGGCTCAGTGGTAGAGCATCTGCACTGTAAGTAGAGTGCTCGAGTTTGATTTCCAGCTCAGGTATTTTTCGCAAAGTTCGTACAAAAAATTAAACCTTACACTTCAATTTCTCTAAATAAATATTCATAGCTCATGGATGATATTTCTAATTAAAAATTATATGGTTTATCAGATTTGTGCCAAGATTAATTTTACAGTGAACATCAGCAGGAAACAGACGTTGCTTGTTTACCAATTTATAGATGTATCAAAGTAGTCGATCAATTATAAAATTTAAAAAATATCTATAAAAATTCTAAAAAAATACTTTTCAAAAATGCATACTACCCTAATACAATTGAACTTCGTTAATGTGAATCTCAAGAGGAAAAAAAAATTCATGTTTTCAGTAGTTCATGCTATCAGTCAGTAGTGGTACCAGAAATTCCCCGACAGGGGTACACCACCTCCCCGACAGGGGGGCACTACATAAAAAGAGTTTATTATATGAGTATTTATCAAAAGCTGCAATACTGTTAATAATATTACTGTTAATATTTGAACCATTCCATTTGTTAGTACTCGTGGTTTTGGAGATCATCGTGCCACAGACAGACATTTTCTAAAAATATCGTGGTCAAAATGTGTTCTGGACCTCTGAAAACATGTATATTCATGGAAAACTAGAAGCTGAAAATTTTTACGAATCCAATACTTATATACTTTACAAATACAGAATGGAAAAACTGGAATGCTCCAAATTTGTAAAAGGAAAGAAAAATGCTGCTAAAAGTAGAAAAACTGAAAATTTTGTGTTCTCTTTTTGTTTACTCTTTTTTAAATTATGGGTTTAATCTTATAAATTTTTATATTTATTAGTAATGAAGCTTATTTATAACTAAACAAACCACTTTTGAAAAATATTGCCTGCTTGTTCTACCTAATTAGGTTTTTGTTTGTTTTATAATTAGTAAATGCAAAGTTCAAGTATAAGTTTGAATTGAATGATATAGGGTTCGAATTCCAGGTTGTGCTCTATGGCCTAGCCATTTGGAATTTTCAGTGCGATTTCTGAAACTTACACAAACATGAGCTAGAATCCCTTAAAAAAGATCATCATTAAAAGAACCTCACTCAGACCCATAACATTATTAAATGTCATTAACCCAAATACTTCAACATTACACTGTTTACACAAACAAAATTTATTGCTGTCCGCACTCAAGTGCTTCCATATCTTTACTATATAACTAATGACGTAATCATAGTGAAGGGAAATAGATATTTGCCTATAATAATGAAGAATGATAGTAAAGTACCGTTCTATTTTGCTGGTGACGCTATAAAGTCGCCAAAAATGATACTACCAACACCAAATGAAATATCCTTACTGGTAGCTTTTTACCGCCACATTGTCAAAACAAAATGTGGTAATTTCTTATCAGTCACATCCTTTTCCTAATACATCAAAAATGGATGAGAAGCCAAAATCAATAAAAATTTAGGATTTGCCCGAACAGAGGAAGAATCTATCAGTTTATTTCAAGCAAAAGATAGGTAGCCTAAAACTGCTACTTGTGATAAAAAATTCTTAGAACTAACTTTTATTTAAAAAAATTATATGTATACTGTGCGCTGTTGTTAATAAAGTTTGCTTGGTGAGATTTGCAGCATGATTAACATTTTTGCTTGGTGAAATTTGCGCTAGTGAAATGGAAAAGTACCAATAATAATAAATCTTAATTTATTTAAAAAAAAAAAAATTAAGCAATGTGTCATTAAATAATATGAAAGAGCCTGACATAACTAAAAACTCAAAATCTACAAGCATTTTCATTAAAATCATTTCTGAATTAGAGAATTGTGGATATTAATATGAAACAAAGTTAATATATATATATATATATATATATATATATATATATATATATATATATATATATATATATATATATCTGTGTGTGTGTAGAAAACTAATTTTACATCTATTAACATTACATAAAACACATTACGAAAAAGATTTTATATATATATATATATGCTCACATCTATAAGTATTAACTATAACATTTTTAAGCTGCTGAATTTTATTAATGTGAATTTTTATTTGCAAAACATTATATACTTATACAGCCACTTATTTACTTATTATTTTAATTATTCTAACCAATGAATGTTACATAAATTACTACAAATGAGGAAAATAGTTTATCAAAAATTAAATCAGCTTACAAAAGCTTTGTATAAGCTTTTAATTGTTGAAAATCACCTACTAAACAATAAAAATAAATGTTAGTTTTCATATACTATGCAAATATAACAATTTTAGAATTTTTAAAAATAAATGCTTAAAATATAGTATAAATGTTTGTTGATGCGTATACATAAGTATACTTAAAGAGTTTTTAGATTTCATCCAAGTACACAAAGAATGTACACTTGAAACTTATTGTAACTTATTTACTAAATTAAATTCAATATAGATAGTAAATGAAAGATAACATTTAACGTTTCTATACATTAATATTTCTAAACTAAGTTTTTAAAAGCTGCACGTAAACAATCTATTAGAAAAAAAAAAAAAAAAGTTCAACTAATTTTTGGAAAAACAAAAATTGTATAAAACTTTTTGTACAACTGTGAATATTATTATTATTATTATTATTATTATTTTTTGTACTTCATCTCCCTCTGATAATACACAGGGAGAAATATTTCCAGTAAAATAATGACATTTAAACATTTTGGTATTTTTTTTTATCACGGATTGTTAATAAAAACAAGCATATGCTAGGTCAGATGTTTCTCTCTAGCCAATCATTACTACGGTTTATCGTTTAAAACAATCGATGTATTGGAAACCGGAAATCATAAACTTGCGATCAGCCGTCGTCATTTTCATTTGTGAGCGACTGAAATTGTTCAGTTTGGAATGAAACTTTCTTAGCGATCACAAATTTCGGATTTGTGATCACTCTATTGCGAGCGAGCGAGCGTTGCAGCCTGGATGTAACTGCTAGAATTTTCTGGTAACTTCTAAACTAATCAAGTTAGATATTGACAATAAGCATTTTCTCTCGAAGGTCATCGAAAAAGTCGACAAATTTCGCCCCAAGGTCATTCCCTGCTTCGGTGAAACTTTTTAACGGAATTTTAAAGGGACATAAGCTATTTTAACACCAAAACAAGCTGGAAATGCAGAAAATTAACATTTTACAACCAGACTAAGCCTCTTTGAATGAATTTACATATAAAAAACTATTATTATTCACAAATTCGTAATAATATGTAATTTTTAAGATTTACAAAACAAGTTTTCGTGTAAAATAAGATATGATTAGCGTTTTTACATTGGTTTAAGGTGCTATCAGACGGAAGACGATATATTCTAAATTATAAGCTATTGCCGTTCAAAAGCGACCAAACGACTTCAGTAGGGTTGTTTTTAAGCATAAACAGAAGAACGAAATCCAAAAATGTAAACAAAGGACCCAACATTTGGCTATTATCCCCCCCCCCCCCAAGGATGTTTAAAAGGGAAAAGAATAGAAGGTGTTCTCTGTAATCGCGATTCTCTGATTGGAGGATTTCGTTCTAAAGACTACCGTATGTGATTTAAACAGTCGAAAATGCGTGATTGACGAACATACGTTTGGCAGTTTGTATCAAACGGCATATTTGGATCGTTTCCCGCATGAGAAACCCGTTTTTGAGGTATTTTGTGCTAAAGACTATCGTACGGTTCTTCGTTTAATAGCGGCTTTACTAAGCCCTACAAATTTGTTCTGATTTTTATGAGGTATAAGACGAAATTGTTCAATGTAAATTTTCAGTGCTATGAGGGTAATTTTAGTGCATCATATAGTGCATATGCAATGTCTAAAGACGATATACAAGGCTACATAAAAGCAAACTTTTTTATGCTTTCTTTTTAGAAATAAAGCTATAAAGAAACTTTTCTAAAACTTTTATATTTATAAAGAATTAGAGTAAAATAATAAATTAAGAAAAATAACTAAGAAACTCCCCCAAAATAAGCAATATCGTTGTAGGGATAAAAAAGCTGTAAAGTGCTAAAGATAAATATCCGAAAAATTGCTATTGATTACACAACATTTCCCAAGAAATTAGAACATGAACTAAATGAATAACAAACTAAGGAAATGCAATTAGTACCGAAAAGCAATGAGACAAACATGAACATATTGTGATAAATAAAAGGATAGAGAGTATGGGATTTAAAAATTTATTATTGCATTTAAAAAAAGTTGAGACGACTCAATATAATTGATAGTGATATTTATGCATTGTAAATAATCTGGTGCGTCACTCACACGACTTTCTCTTACCCTGAAATTTAATACTATAAATACATACTGGAGATTAACCCTTTGCGGCGCAAGACAATTCGGATCATTTAAATTATACTGCCACCGAAATTCATGAACTAAATTAAACTAAAAGAAATTTTTAATTTTAAGGTTAGAAAAACAGGCCTTTTCTGCTATGTTAGAAACGTAAGTTTCTGCTAAAAATTTTCAGAGATGAAATTTTGCAGCTGGTAGGTGGTTAAAATATATACCACTGCCCCTGAAAGGGTTAAGAGGTAAGATAACGAGTACTGTAAACCTATGTTAAAACAATTCAAATTAGGCTTCGAAAGAATTTTATATGCTATGCTAATTAGTTCTGGGTGAGGAAGGCTACCACCCTCCTTAAACCCCCATTACATTACTGCACCTACATTTATATAGAATTTAAATCTGTTATTAAATTATACAGATAACTTTCACATACAACATTCCTTGAAACTTAACAGTCTTGATCAAACTTTTCCAGCAACAAACTTATATTAACTTGAAAATACAACTTCCGGATCTCCTGAAATTATTCTAAGAGACACAGACAAAGAACAAACGTTAAATAACTTGACTTAGGTAATCATAAGGCCTAAAAACGTGTAAATATACAAAAAACAAGCGATGAATATTTAGCTTAAAAGCATACATTATTTACCATATGTCTATGAGGAATTCAATTCCTGAGCAGCTTTCCTGGAAATGCTAAAATATTATAGTAAAGCACTTCCACTAACAATAAAAAGAAGGACATATCACATGTCAGGGGACCTCAAAACATGTGAATATAACGAAAATTTGACCATAAAAGAATACTTTCTCTACCTTATGGGTAAGAGGAAGTAAAAAGGTATTTATTATAATTAATTTATAGTAAAGAATACACATACGTTTATAATGAAATTTTTATATAGCCACATTATCTACAAAAATCTTTAAAAGGAATAATATAATATTCTAACATTTAACACATATTATTGAAGATATCCAATTTTACTATGCGTGTCTAAATTACTGCCGCTTTTTTCAGATACTGTAAATCAACGCATAACGTATTTTCCTAATATGTTTTTTATTAGTAACTATAGTCTTTTTCCTGAAGAGAGGCACTTCAAGGCCATCCACTCTCCCCCTTTCCACTCTAGGTTGCTTGGTTACAAGGGATACAAAACTTTTTTTTTTTTTTCTGCACATCACTTCTACCGTACCTGGTTTTGAAAAACCCTACCCCGAATATTTTTGCCCTAAGTGCAGTGCGATAAAAAAAGGGAGAAACTGGACAATCCCCCATTCTGCCCTCTGATAGTGGGGAAGAATAATGACCTTCACCCGACTATTCTAAGGAAACCGAGTATAATTACAGTGCGTGTCGAAATGATAGGTCCACCAGTGAAAACGAAAGTTATGTTGATAAAAAAGGTTTTATTGTGTACAAAGTACTATTTTATAAACTACATTACTTCATTCAATGTAAAATAATACATGAATAATATACAAATAATAGGAATAATAAAGAAAACAAAAATTACATGAAAAAGCTGTTTCAAAAAGATAGGTCCACTGAACCAAGCATCAAATTAATGTTGAATTAATAAGAAATTTTTCCACCTTGTTTCAAAATAAGCTCATAAATCCTATTCGGCATGGTTTCTACAAATTTTTGCAAACACGTTTTCTCGATTTTTGACCATTCGGAGGAAATAGCCTTTTTCAAGTCTGCAGTACTGTTGTACTGCCTTCCGCCTGCATACACCGCTCTTGCGAGTATACCCCACATGTTTTCTACCGGATTCAGGTCAGGGCTGCAAGGTGGCCAATCAATAATGTGTACACCATTATCCAGAAACCATTCGAAAGTGGACTTTGTAGTGTGCACAGGAGCATTGTCCTGTTGGAACATGAAGAATGGGCCCCCAATGTGCTCTGCTTGTGGAAGAAAATATTGTTCAAGCAGCTGTTGATAGCCTGCAGCATTCAAACGATTGTTTACAAATGCTATATCAGTTTTTCCTGCACCTCCGAATCCGGCCCATACCATAACGGAACCACCACCAGCTTGCCTCTTCGAGAATATCTGTCTATCGTTACGCAGATCGTGCCAGTAGTACTGCCAGCCATCTGGACCATCCAGGTTGAATTTCTTTTCATCAGTGAATCACACGATGCCAATCTTGTTTCCAGGACATCACTTCATGTGCGAATTTCAATCTCTTTTCTTTGTGCTTTTTAGTCAATTTCGGAGCCGCTTTCCTCTTTACGTAAACTATATTGCCGAACTTATTTACCACTCTATGGACTGTAGATTTTGATATTGGAGGGTTTTGTTGTCTGGCCACAGTGGATAAGCTCATATTTCCAGATTTTAACTCCTTTACGATAGTCCTTCTTTGTCGGAGTGTCACTTTTAATGGGCGGCCAGATGATTTTTTATTCCCATAAGCATTTCTAAGTCGCAAATAATTGTTTACAACATTATGTGATCTGCTTAAAAGTTTACCTATTTCTCTATTAGATTTTCCACACGTTTTAAATGCATCAATTTTCCCCTGCTCAACCAGCGAAAGACTGCAACGACGACCCATTTCGTTTGATTACAACGTGATGTTCAAATCTGTTTAAATACCTCTACAGCAGCCAGTATAATCCCGCAGTAAGACTAAGCAACGATATTTATGCAAATTGTTTGGAAATAAACGTGATTGGTGCAAAATTTCTGAAGGCGGACCTATCTTTTCGAAACGGTCTGAAAATGAAAATTTGCATAAAAAAAAAAAGGAATTATTTATTTTAAAGAAATTTCTTCATAAATAGTTATAACAATTACTGATTAATTATCTCTGCCAAAAAGTGATTATTAGTCTCAATTAAGAGTGGAAATTTTGAAAAATGCGGGTGGACCTATCATTTCGATACGCACTGTACTTCCATTACCCTACTACCGTAAGTAATGGAAGTATTGTATTTGGTCCAAAAATTCGATATCGAGATTTCACCTCATTTACACGTTTTAAGGTCCCCTGAGTCCAAAAAAGTGGTTTTTGGCAATTGCTCAGCGTGTGTGTGTGTGTGTGCGAGTGCGTGCGGCTCCTTCTGGCTATCATATCTCCGAAACTAATAAAGATAGAACTACTAAACTTCAGAATTGATACAGGTCTAGTGTACAAATGAATTATCCATATTTTGGTGAGAATTGAAAAACTGGAAGAGGGACATTGGAAACCGGATGTGGGACCGCAAGTCCGTATATCAAAAACAACTAACGATTTTCTTCAAATTTGCTATATAAACACGCTATTAGATGTCCTTTTGAATGATTATTTGGTTAGTTCAGGAAAATTGATAGGTGTCCTACATAAATAGCTCAATTTCAGGTCTCACAAGTACGTTCCTTTAAAAACGGCTGTACGGATTTTTTTCAAACTCGCCATATTAACTCACTTTTAAATATCCTTTTGTATGTAATTATTGTTTTCCAGTCAATAATTGATTTTTTGTAAAAGCTGTTATCTCAAAAACGGCTCTAACGATTTTCTTGAAAATTGTTATATAAATCCATTTCTTTCTCATGTATTACGTGGTTATTAGAGGAAATTTTACAGTCATCCTGCTTAGGTAAGTCATCTTCAGATCTCGGAAATTTGGGTTTCAAAAAAAGACTAGCATTTTTTCTCTTATTTTTTACCTCGCTATGTGTAAGCTTCGTTTTATATGTCTTATATGTGTACCTTCACTTACTGTGACAATTTTATGTTTCTACTTCTCTAGGTCATTTTTATGTTTTCTGATTACATTATCTCCCAAAAATGCATATAACACGTGTAATAGTGGGTAATGGAAGTCGTGTGGTTGTTTCACACCAGACTTTTTCTAATCAATTGGGTTTGAGTTTTTGAGTAACTATTGAGATTCCATATGTAATGTGTGATTTTAATGTAATTAGGTACAATAAAGCCTACAATTTATATTCATATTTCCAAAGTTGAAGACTCATATTTTATTTATAAATTATAAAAAGTTAAATTACGCATCTCACAAAAATTGAGGTCATTATCACTTTAAAAATTTTATACACTTTGATAAAGTGCTAATACAGTTTGTGGTGCTAATATGTTTTTTTTTTTTTTTTTTTTAACAACTACATTTTATATTTTTACTGTCAAGTTATTTAAAGAAAAACTGCACATGACGTCACATTCGACTGCCTAGCGCTTCTTTTTACTACTCTAAACTCTACGAACCACAAATTTATTCTATCAGTTTTATTTATAGATCTTCCTGGGCGATTTTTTAAACTTTAGCGTTGAAGTACACCGAACATTTTTCGTCAAGAAGTTTAATTTATCAATAGCTATTTTAATCTAGACATCGCATCAAAAATACAAATAAATTACAAAATATTACAAAAAGAAAAAAATTAAACCGAAATAGTAATAACATAAAGGATCTATTTTTATCTGAGTAGATAATTTTACAGGGAAAAAAAAGTGCCGTTTTGCCCGATAAAAGCATTAGCAAAGTAGGTTTTCTATTTTTATACAAGAAATTATACAGGAAAAAAAATCCATCGCTAATATGGCGACAAAAAAAAATCAAGAGCCTTTAAGGGAGACTTATTTTTTTATATGCCAATCACTACGCTAATTTAACATACAAATAAATGAGCTGCTGTGTGTAATTGCACTTGCACGCTGTCGGGCAGAAATATTTGATTAATTAAATTAATATTTAAATAAATAAATAAAAATATGATTAATGGGAAATATATAAAACCATATAAACATTAGTTGTCTAAAATACGGCAGCATCAGTGCTCAAAGCATATTGTCAAAAGGATTAAGTCTTTTCCCCGCATGATTTGTACTGTTGCAAAGAAAGTAGTTTTACAGCAAAGTAAGAATAAAAGGGCAGTTCATTCACTTTCAGTGGGCTCAGCCTTGGCGAGTGGGTGACCAAATTTGGTGAAAAATGATAGATTAGGGTTCCCGAAGTTTCGTAGCTCTCCGACACACGAAAGCATAGATCTCGAGCTTTCCATGGGATTCTCGATGGAATCATCGCCAACCCCCCTCCCCACACTAAAAGTTATAAATAGGAGTAAGTTGATTTCTGCTAGTGACTATGTAGTCACAGCGATTTAGAGTTATTCACAGACCTATTCAGAGTGACTGTATTTTAGGAAATGACCTCTAAGCGAATGAATATTTTTCGTGAGCTAGCGAAGATTTCTGCTCTGGAGTATTTGATGTTATTTGCTTTACTCCTGTGGAACAAGTAACTGTTTTTTGGACTGTTTCAGAACATTCGTCGAATAGTGGCTTTTGCTGTACGAGTAACCGTTTAACTGTTTCCAGAATATTTGAAGAACTACACTATTACTAGACTGTTTTCGAGAATATTCGTTTTAATAATAATAATAGTTTTGTTGTACAGATCCGAGAAGTTAAAAAAATATTGCAAATTATGTCCATACTAAAGCTGTGTCGGAAATAATTGCCAATTGAAATATATTTATTTAAGCGTTTCAATTATTAATTAAAATGAAATCATTTAAATATAGTGACCAATGAATCAGACAAACCTGCAGGTACATAATTATCATGGTAACTGTATTGTTATAAAAATGAAAACTAGTATGGAAATTGCTATACAATTATTAATTTAAACTAACAGAAGGGGGGCTCCAAAAGAATTTTCGGAGGGAGCCCCAAAATACATTCCTACGGCCCTGCACCCTGTATGTATATTGTTGCGCCATGGCTGCCTGCGATGTAATAACGGCTGTCCGGACAAAGCGAAAAGACCGTTCAGTGAGAACTTATATTTTGTACCGCTACCCAACAACTAGCGCTGTATACACGTCTCTATTTTCGCTGATTTAAAGATCCAGTCATAAAATAACATTATTCATAAGCATTTGCAATTTACGCTGTAAACTCATTAAAATGCCGAAATGTTTTTTCGAATATGCATAATAATTAATATCAATGCATGGAGAATTATGTTAGTTTGTCAAAATGTTTTCACCAAAAAAAATATAATAAAAAAGATCGTTTATTTATCGCTAATTTAAAGGTCCGACTATAAGAATAACATTATATAGATTCATTTGCAATTCACGCTAGAATCTCATTAAAATGTGGAAATTTTTTTTGAATGGGCATAATAATTATATCAATGCATGTAGAATTATATAAGTTTTTCAAAATGTTTTCATCATAAATAATATTATAGTTAAAAAATTACAGAACACGCTTTTATAGAAATGTGAACTAAAAAGCACAAAATATCTATCTTAGTATTAAAATGCAGGGTAAGAGAAAATCGTGTGAGTAACACACCATAATATTTACATACATTTAAATCTTTAAAATAATTTAGAATTAAACAAAAACCATTTTTAAAAAAATCTCCCCTGACTGGGCTCGAACGCTGGACCTTTAGGTTCGTAGCGCGGTTCTTTACCTCGCAGCCGCGGCGTTCACGTACGAAAAGTCTTTTTTTTTACAATATAGATATTTTGTTTGCTCCCAGAGTGGTTACAAACATACATACATACAGGTGAAGCTAATAAAAGCGTGTTAAAAAAACAATAAAAAGATCGTTTATTCATCGCGATATTCGCACCTTTTAATGATGATTTGAAATACTAATGCCTAATAATAAGCTTTTAGAACCATTTCTTTATCAAAAAAGAATTAAATTTGAAAGTACTATATATATATAAACACATACACTGATGGAAAAAAAAATCCCAACACCAAGATGTACAGTAATGAAATTTCAGCAATACATTTGTCTAGGTAACATATTTAATTGATTAAAGTTTCAAGATCACAGGTAGAGCCATTGGCGAGAAGAGCCATTTCAAATGTGAAATGTTGGTACATTAGTAACCGGTGTAACCGCCAGAATTTTTTTAATGCAAGCATGCAAACGTGCATGCATTGTGTCGTACATGTGTCTGATATCAGTTTGTGGGATGGAGTTCCATGCCTGTTGCACTTGGGCGGTTAATGCAGGGACGGTTAATGCTGGTTGTGGATGACGCTGCAGTTGTCGTCCAATGATGTCCCATACGTGCTCGATTGAAGAAAGATCTGGTGATCTAGCAGGCCAAGCCAACATGTCGACACTCTGTAGAGCATGTTGGGTTACAACAGCGGTATGAGGGCGACCGCTATCCTGTTGGAAAACACCCCCTTGAATGATGTTCATGAATGGCAGCACAACAGGTTGTATCACTAGACTGACGTACAAATTTGCAGTCAGGGTGCGTGGGATAACCACGAGAGTGCTCCTGCTGTCATACGAAATTGCTCCCGAAACCATAACTCCAGGAATAGGCCCTGTGTGTCTAGGCCGCAGACAGGTCGCTAGCAGGCGTTCACCTGGCCTCCTTCTAACCAAAACACGGCTATCACTGCGACCAAGGCAGAACCGGCTTTCATCAGAAAACAAAACAGATCTCCACTCCGTCCTTCAATGAGCTCTAGCTTGACACCACTCACGTCGCAAACGGCAGTGGTTTGGAGTCAGTGGAATGCACGCTACAGGGCGTCTGGCTCGGAGCTGTCCTTGAAGTTGCCTATTTGAAACAGTTCGTTGTGTCACTGTGGTGCCAACTGCAGCTCGAATTTCAGCTGCAGACGCAGTACGATTAGCCACAGCCATACGCCGCACACGGCGGTCTTCCCTCTCAGTAGTGCCACGTGGCCGCCCGGAACCCGGTCTTCTTGAGGCAGTACCTTCCCTTGACCACAGCTGCCAACACTCATGCACAGTGGATACATTCCTGCCAAGTCTTTCTGCAATATCGCGGAAAGAAAACCCACCTTCTCGTAGCCCTACTACACGACCTCGTTCAAACTCAGTGAGCTGTTGATAATGGCTTCTTCGTCTTCTTAGAGGCATCCTTGACTAACATTAACCCACTACGTCAAATCTCAACTATAAATAACGATCACGAACCTTACAGCGCTTATTTAAAGCAAACCTCATTTGCATGTTCATAGTGTCGCAACAAGCGCCACACTTATGCGCGTAGCTCGAAATTTGAATCGATGTCATCTTTCAGATGTATAAACACGCCTACCAAATTTCGTTTATCTAGCACAGCTCCTTCCTGGTGTTGGGATTTTTTTTTTTCCCATCAGTGTGTATATATATATATATATATATATATATATATATATAGTAAATTATTTAATAATAAAAGAGTGCATTTTAATATTTTTCTGTAAAAGCAAAAAAAAAAAAATTTTTTTTTTTTTTTTTATTCGTATCAAAATATGAGCATCTTGAAACATCTGATACCATTTTACGGTGATAGTAAATGTTTTAAATATATATATTTGTTATTTATTGCATTAGTTATGAAAATTTACATAAGTATATGCTAATTTCTTGAAAACTATCAAAATAAAAAACTATTTATATATTATTCTGAATGCCTCTACTTATTAATTTATAATTTTTTTTTTTACTGGATTTTGAATTATTACAGTTTTTAACAATATATTGTAAACATACTTCGATATTACTTTGTGGATTCTTTGATTTTTTGTTTTTAAATATAATTGAATCTTTGATTGCTGAAATTTAATTCAAATTTTTAACATTCAAGCATAAGGAAAAAAAAAAAAAACTTATTGATGAATACACCATACTTAGATTATATTATTAACCTGTGGTAGATAGGATGTGTTGGATTTGATCCCAGGTCGCACTCATTGACCTAGCCGCTAGGAGTTTCAGTGGTTTACTTCAAAACTAACAAAAATACAGGTTGGGACACTCCCCCTTACAAAGAGCCCCACGGAGGACATTACATCTATAGGCTATAGTGTAATAACCAGCCTTAAGCCACACAACCACATAATTTTAAATTGTAATACTCTAAAATCGAGGGAAGTAAAGAAAATTAGTTCGCAGGAAACATTTTTAAAATATTAAAAATTTTGAATTTAATTTAGACCTTGTAAAATTTTAATACACGTAATATAGTTTCACTGAAATGCCTATGCATGCAGATTTTTTATAATTCTAAGATTATGTAAAAAAGAGAGAAAAAAAACAACTATAAAGTCTGAAAATGGACTCAGGGCACCTCAAAACATATAGAAGCATTAGAATTCCAAGGTCTGATTTTTGACATGATTACAATATTTTCCTTAAAAATGTATGTACGGAAAGTAAAAATTATTATAATGTCCATAATTTTCCTTTTTCATTTGTGTACTATTTTAGAGTTGTTATTCACAAATAAAGATTTATCACTTTAGTATATGTTGAGAAGTTAAAAAGTTACATAAAAGTATGTTAGAAAATACTTTTAATTTTGAAGAAAATCGAACTATGAGAATTTGGTATATCTATACGTTTTAAGGTCTCCTGGATTCATTTTTACTTTTCAAACATATACTATGTAAGGTAAATATTGTATCCATGAAAAAAATTATAATCCACTGTGGGTTTTTGGTATATTTATACGTTTTGTGGTCTCCTGAATTCATTTTTCTGTTTTATAAAGGTATGTGTCTGAATGAACACAATAGCATTTAAATACTTTAATTACTATATTTCACTGCATATGTATAATGATATATATATATGTGTGTGTGTGTGTGTAAAACAGTAATTAAAAAGCAAAATATATATATTTTTTTCTCACAGGAATTTTTTGGTGTGAGTACAAGCAGTAGATATTATTAAATAACAAACTGTTTTGCTACTAGGGATAATGTAAATACAATTTTTTTTTCTATCCCGCATTTGAGTAAGTAGTGGAAGAGACCGCGAATAAATCAGAATGGCTGGATCGACGATCGCAACATGGCTTTGAACAAGGCATCTCCCCTCTACCAGCTTGGGGAGCAGAACTTTTCGGCCACAAGTGAAGCAAAAAGATAGGGGGGGGGGTATTAAGAATTAATTAGCAGGGAGCATTAGAACTTCTTTTCCCAAAACTTTTTAAAATATTTATTTATTTATTTATTTTTATTTTTTTTTTGGAATAATTTTCATGAAATGTCAGTATAATAAAATAATAAGTTTCATTGCATATGTATAATGAAAATATCTAACCCAATGGGGAAATTGCACATTTTTCATTTTGACTTGTAAATGATAGAGCATGAAAATACAAACATTTTGATACCATTTTATGCATATTTGAAAACCGGATGCTTTAATAAATTAACTTTAAAAGACGTAGTTCTCATGTTGGTGGGAAAACGCTGCGTCACGTGATAAAACCTATCGTGACGTCAGTATCCATGAAATGAACTGCCGGCTGAATTTCTCCCTCTTGTATTGTAAAGAAAAATCGTGCATTCAGTGAAATTTTGTATTCTTTCTTAAAAAAAAAAAAAAAATATTAAAACTATTTGAACTCATTAAACATCACTTCATTCTATAAATGACACCAAGTTTCAATGATATTTTTTTGTACTCGCCTGCTGTTATTAATCCAAATTAAACTATAATCGAAATAATAGTTGATCAATAGAATTTTCTTAAAGAATGTTTTTAGTATGCTATGCCAAAGATGTATCCTTTAAATACTTGTTTTGTTTCATTTTATTATGTTTTATAGATTTATTATTATTTTATTATTATTATAGACTGAGTACAGAAATAAAATATTGGGATTGAGTAATAATATTTAACTGAATAATATGCATATTTTCATTGCTTAAATAATCTAGAATAGTTTATGCTAAATTAACCTAAATTAGATTACTTTTATAATTATGAGATGCCAGTATATCTGTATATATATATATATATATATATATATATAACTTTTTTAATACATTTCAATATTATAACTTAACAATATTTCTATTAAAATAGTAGCTAAAGATTGTGAATAATTAAAAACATTATAGTGATGCAGTTTGAGAAATTGAAAAGTATTTAAGGAAAATTACATGAGCTTATCATTCTAAATAAATAAATTAAATTAAAAAGGGTCTCCGTACAAAAATATTAATATTATATATATATATATATATATATATATATATATATATATATATAAACGCGTTTAGTTATTTTTATAATGTAATTACTTTTTTATTTGGAAAAATTTAAAAATAGAAAGAAAAGATTAATAGAAATAGAAAGTAATAATAATAACATTTAGCAATAGGAAAGATATAAAGTACTTTAAAATAAAATAAACACATGAAATATATGTTATATGTAATAATACCTCATAAGTTATACATGATCTAGTTATAAATATGAATGGTATTAAATAATTAATTAAAAATTTGCAGTACATTTCAGCAATCAAACGCAATATATACACTGGTGGCCAATTGCTAAGGACGGATGACTATAACTAAGCTATTGTCATCCGTCCTCAGCAATTGTCCACTAGTGTATATATATATATATTCAATTCATTTATCAATGAAGCCTTAATGTAAAATCCAAATATGTTTAGAATATATCAGGGGTCGATCCAGGTAAAAACTGGGACCCATTTGCTTCCCCTTCACAAAATCCAAATATCTAAAATGGGCCCCTTTAGAAAATACAAATGCATAAAATGGGTCACTTCACAAAATTCAGATTCATAACAACAGGCCTTTCTCAAGATTTATTTTTAAAAAGATGATGATTTTGCAAAAGTTTTCCACGTTAACAATATTATTTTTAATGAGTGTGTATACTTGGCTCAGTAATATGCTGTTAACTTGATAATGAACATTAGATAGAGTAACTTCTTAAGTGAAAGGTTTCGTGTGATAATTCTTTTTATCACAAAAAGAAATAAATTTTCACAAAATTATTTTGTTTTTCACACACACAGAAAAAAAAATTGTTTTTCACAAAAATGAGCCCCAAAAGTAAACCTGGAACAACCCTTGCATATACTATAACTGACGGTCTTCGCCTGCTTCGCTGGTCGCTAAATTTAATAAATTAAAAAGAAAAAAAAAACTTTTATTTCTTTTATATCATTCTATAAACAAAAAATAAATAAATAGATAATTAAAAAATTAATTCATTGAAATCGCTCTTAACATCGTTTTGGTTATTCGCAGCCTGCGGCAACTTCTTCCCCTCCAGTGCCCCCTGCTTTTTTGGATCTGGGTTCTTATTGCCGGCAGTAATGTCTTTCGTGGGCACTTCAATTTGTGTACATATCAGGAGGCGAAAGCTGCTATTACTCAAAAACTAAGATTTTAAGGATAGCTGTATCTCAGCATCTATTAAATATACTTTAATTTTGGCACCATGTACTTTATTGCAATCACTTTTTCTGCTATATTACCATTTCATTTCGATTAGTACAA
Organism: Salticus scenicus; assembly: GCA_963930645.1. NCBI lineage: Eukaryota > Metazoa > Arthropoda > Arachnida > Araneae > Salticidae > Salticus > Salticus scenicus. Next base: position 266,528,686 of record OZ005651.1, on the reverse strand, counting down.
TAAATAAATGAATAACAAAAGATTTTCCTTTCAAAGGCATTAAATAAATAATAAATAAGTTTCTATTAAACTTAAATTTTAATAAGACTAATCCTTTATGCGATATTAACATTTTCCCGATAAAAACATTTAATTATATTTTCCTTTTGAAATGAATTAATTAAATAAATAAATAGTTGTGTAACAGCCGTTGCTAATGTAAACAACGTCGAACAATATAATTCAAATAAATTTAAGAAAATTAAATGGAAAAATAAATGGATAAAATTGAAATATATATATATATATATATTACTTTTTTTTTTTTTTGATAAAATAAAATAAAAATAATAAATAAATAATGCAATTTGAAAATAACATTTTTTTTTCGTTGCAAAAACATGAAGTAAATATTAAATACATAATTAATGACTGCTCTATAAAATAATCATATATAATTTATAAAATAACATAATTAAAAAATTCTGGTTAAAAAAAAATAATAATAAAATAAATAATCAGTAAAATATATTTTTATGTACTATGAAATTTTAATGAATATTTTAATTATAATTAAATCTTTAAGCATACATTATGAAAAAAGAAATATTCTCACATACAAGCATCTAAAAAATTAGAGAAATGTAAAAAAATACTACTAATATATTAAAGCAATGCTAAAATTCTATTATGAAGACGTTTATAATTTTCAAAATATGAATACAGAACAAATCTAGATCGTTTAGCTTTAGCTACTCTTATATTTATGGGCTAATAAAATCGAGGTTTCTTCTCAAAAATGAGAATATGGAAAGAACATCTATTTTCGGAACATTATCCGATTGCTCTTTTACAAATCCAAAATCGACATTATACAAATAAAAATAGAAATATATATATATAAGATATAGTATAGTTATGGAAGGTTTAAGTTATTTCTTACAAAAGGTAAAAATTTTAAGAATAAACTATAAAATACAGATTATAGAGCGAACAAAAAGAAAAGCAAGCGGTAAAAGAGTGTAAACATTCACACTTCGTGTACTGTGACGTCAACCCCTTCACGGAGCGTTTTCGGATCACGTGGTTTTGTTTTGGTTTTTAGCGATTTTAAAACGTTAATTAAAAGTTAATTTGAAATAATTTTACGATTTTAATTGGATTTTTTGGATTCCCAAGATTGATTTTATCGATTACAATTAAAAGAAATTGTTTTTCCTTCCATGTGCAACTTCCCCATTATTTAAAAAAAAAAAAAAAAAAAAAAAAACGAGAATTACCTAAAGAAAAATTTTTAATGTGCGTACAAAATGTAGATATTATTAAAAAAAAACTAAAAAATATTTCAGATGCTAATGTAATATATACTTAAAATGATTTCGAATGTAGATTTGTTTTTTCAAGCACAATTATTAAATATTTCTTATATACAGTTTCCTCTTATCTTTATTATTATTATTTGGCTTATTTCAAACAGATTTTCATGTCTATAATTAGTGACTTTTTTTATTATTTAATATATATATATATATATATATATATATATATATATATATATATATATATACACGCACACACACAAGATCTATTTTATTATTATTATTTGTTTACTTTAAATTTGTTAAAACATTTTTAGCAGAAAATTTTTAAATAGCTTAACTTTCAGGAATAAATGCAGAAATAATTATCTTAAAACATTCTGCATTTGTAACAAACAGTTTTGTGCATTAAAAGATAGTTTTAATAAAAATAATTCGTTAAATTGTCAAAAAGTTTCTTGCGCAAGTTAGTACATATCCTAACTACGAGACGCGTAACTAGCGCACCAAGTGTAGAAGAGAGTAACTATGCCTTGTACGGTGTTTCTATTGTTCAAGTTCGCGTCTGGACAGCCGCTATTCTCAAAGAATCTCTAATAATAAAGAAGGGAAGGCTTTGAAAGTCGTAACTATCGCCATCTGTTGGAAGAATATTTTCAAAAAGAAAAACTTTGTATTGCAAGGAAACTAACTTGAGGGCGAAACAATTTTTACAGTTGCCAAATAGGGTTGCCTGAAACCGCTCCAGTAAAAGAAGCAGCTGGCTAGGAAAGAAGCTTTGGCAAGTTGGTTGTGGTTTACGTCTCGCGCGCCATTTTCAAAATAGACAGACGCTGCTTCGTTACGTTGTAATTTCAACTTTCAGTCAGAAAGATTATTTTTTGTGTTCTATTTTAAAGCAAGATAAATAGTAATCGATCAATCATCAATGTGTTACTTTCAAGGTAATATTATAATAATATAATCTAAAATGTCTATGTGATCTATGATATGATGTGTGTACCGGTAAAGATGTGACATCAGCGTTTGTTATCAGTTCGAGTTCGGCCCGATTATTTTGTTTGTAGCATAATTCTACTTATTTTTTTTTTTTTATAAATTTATGGATTACTATTTCACTGTTCACTGAATTTAAGATGCTTCGGTTTGGCTGTTTATAAACAAATGTAGCCATCCGTAGCATCTATTATTTCAGTATTCAACTGTTCAGTATTCAGTATGGAATTCTACATTTTTAGTAATGGTAAGTATTATTTTAGCCTATGTTTTCTAAAAAGTAGTGGTCATTTTCTGTATTTTTATAAAATTGCTTTTTTCTAGAGATGATTATTTCTTTTAGTTATATTTTTAACTTTTAAAAACTTAACTGTTTTTGTTCAGATTATGAAAATCTTTTTAGAAAGAGCAGATTATTATTATATATTTTTTTAAACAGATAATTATATCTTTTGGGTTTGTTTTTAACTTGTTAAAACATAACTGTATTTAGATAAATTAAATAACTGTTTTTGTTCATTTTATAAAAAGATTTTAGAAAATTCTATGTCTATACTATATGCATTTCACTCTCTCTTTTTTAAATAATAAAATATAAGATAAATACTGACAAATTGCAATAAAATCTAGTAAAACAATGCAGAAGAAAGGTGAAAACTAAACTATTTTCAAAAGAGGTTCAAATTGTTTTAGTGTTATGACATTCTTTATTAAGTAAGTAAAACTTGAAAGTGATATTTAATCATTTTTTTTGCAGTTATTATTAGAAAATGTAGCACTTTTTTAATTTATTTTGTAAAATAAATATCTATACCTTCCCTTATTATTGATAATCAAATATAAAATTATCTCATTATGTAAAATGTTTAAAATTTTATATAAGCGATTGCTTTAAATATTTTCTCTTTGTTCTATATATGTATATTTCGTAAGATGTTTAACAATTTTTGATGCATATGTGCTAGAAATAGACATATTCTGCATTGCTTTTAAAAATAAATATTAACAAAGTTCATAAAATGCAATAATAAAATCTAGGTAAGGGAGGAGGAATCTATATTCAAAAGAGTTACAAAGTGTTATAAACGTTTTTTATTTATTTTGTTTAATAAGTAAATATAATTTGAAAATCATATTATTGTTTAAAATATTACTCGAGTGTTCTTTTTATTTATTGTTATTAAATTAAAAAGCAGTCCTTTTTTTGTTTTAGTGCAAAAGATTTTTAAAATAAATCTTCATCTCATATAGCAAAGAGCATTTTATCTTGAATCACGGGATTATAAAACAATATACGGTGATATATCGCTACTTTAAATAGCCAAATTTCGTCAAACCGCCAAGCATCTGCCAGAAGCTGCTACCCCTGTAAATTTGCTTCACTGCAATACAAATTTTTCCTTTAGCCGGCGGTCATTCGTTTTCCATTATACGTCTACGGAGCCTTCCGTTCTTTCCGGTTTAGAGATTCTTTGGCTATTCTATTGAATCGCAGGGAGCCATGGTTGCGCTCTTGGGGTTCCTAAGTTGTCCGAGAATGAAAGGTGAAACTTGCAAAATCTCAGGAGTTTATTTACCGAAAGTTCCAAAAAATTACAAGTCTATAAATCAAGTATCAACATCAGTTTCACCAGTAAACACAACTTCAATAACAGCTGTCAACAGCAAATTCACAATGCAAACTGTATGAAAGCATTAACGTAAAGCAAGGCTCATTCAAAGAGGCTCAAAGCTCTTTCAGTAGCAATGAAAGCGTTTGGCGAAACTCAGCTAAGACTGACTGAGATTTGGCGCGATGAGCTTTCTTTTATACCTCTCTATCGAACACAGATTGTTCTGGAAATTTTCAGTATCATCTCACTAGCCGACGAGATTACAACTTCCATCTTTGGTTTATCGATAATAACGATTTTCTCACCAAATGTGGCGCCAAATCCATTATCTACTTTATTGGAACTTTTTGATTCGTTTTTAAGGGGAAATTAGGCTATTTTAACGCTAAAACAAACTAGAAATGCAGAAACAACATTTTATCAGCTTACTAAGCCTCTTTGAAAGAATTTCTACAAAAAATTATTTACAATTATCTACAGAATTATTTACATACTAGCAACACTGCCTTCCTCCAAAGGACTGCACGTCCCAGGAAGTACAACCCTTGGACAGAAGGCGAAACAATCAATCTATACAATCTAAAATACAAAAACTAAGTTGCATATATAACAATAAAATTACAGTACATATTGCAAAATTAAGAAAAAAAATATTTACAATATTTGCAAATAACTACAAATATTTATATAAAAATATTTCATTACACAAACAAATATTTACATTTCAGATTTGAACATTACCGGTAAGTGCGGTATGTGGCTAGCCTATCGTAATGGACCACCTTCGGTTTTGATGGTGTCTTTTTTAGCAACCCTTAGTAGTACATCATTCAGTCTTTTCAAGACTGTAGGAACCATCCCAGTTACACTGTAGCTTGGGAGAGAGTCCTTTGAATCGAACAGGGTTTCACAACCAGACCTTCTCTCCTTCCTTGAACTCATGTGGTGTAGCCATTAGATCGTACCTAGTCTTCATTTCCTCCATTGCCAGGTGAATTCGCTAACGAGAAAGTTGTGTACGTCTTCAAATCGTGCCTGAAGATCTTGGATGTACTTCTCGGGCGATGAAGGCGCATCTGGTGAACAACCAAACAGGAGATCACATGGGAGAAGAGGGTCGCGCCCAAACATCGTCTGAGCTGGAGTATAGCCGGTGGTTTCATGGACAGCACTTCGATAAGCCAGCAGGAACAATGGCAACTACAAGTCCCAATCTTCCTGGTTCCTTGATACAAGAAGAGAGGGGTTATTCATAAGGTGACCATACGTCCTCGAAATTAGAGGACTGTTCTCGAATTTTGACCTTAATTTTTGTACCCAAAATTTCATTGAGTACTTGGGGACACTAAATGTCCCCAAATTTAAATATTTGTTTCTATTTCTTTCAAAATCACGGTCTAATGCTCAATTAATTGCATAATATTAGAAATCAACAAAACTTTGAAAGAAACACCATCATACTTCATGAGCAGAGAAAGAATCATGCACTGCTCATCAGCATATAAATTCTATCTTGCCTGATTTATGTGAAGTGAAAAATAAAATTTGTTTGATGAAATTTTAACAAAAAATGGCAGTTATATGGCCACCACAAATTGCATCGATACATTGATAGGGGTGTTGGCATAGCATAAAGCTCAGTTCCAACCTACCTACCTACATTGATAGGAAAGAAAAAAGAAATGATTTTCTTTTGGTTAGATAATCGGGAGTATTTTAGGCATTTCTGGGAGTGGGTATTCTGAAGATGAAAATGAAATGCTGTTATTTTGTGTTCTCTCCTATCATCAGAACAATTGCACGTAAAAGGGTTCTATAGACTTAACTATTTTAATAATGCTAGGATAGTATAGTTTGCAGAAATATGCTCAGTAATTTTTTTTAAAGAAAAAATGGTTTCAAAGCATTCTGTAATGCATAAATCAGTTCTTTTTATTAATAATGCATATAGGTAAATTTGTCTGTTATGTCCTCGAAAAAGTCCCCAAACTGAGCTTTCAATGTCCTCGAAATTTATTTCGATTCGGGGACAAACAATAATTTGTCCTCAAATCAGTGTTTGAAAATATGGTCACCTTAGTTATTCAGGATGATACAATTAAACCTCTCGACCATACCGTCCGACTGAGGATGTAGGAGTATTTTCTGGGTTTTGTTTATTCTTAGTAATTGACAGTTGTCAACCCCTAAACGGTTGCGTAGCTTACTCCAAACTCACTTCCAAAACCCCAAACGCCCAATAGGTAGCGCTGTCATCCCGTATATATTTATTTTATTGTATGTATTTATTTCAACAAATTTGCTCCCAAATTCAACCCAATCTCATTTTTTATGATGCTAATGATAAAAAGAAAAAAAATCAATGGGGAAGTCCGGTGGTGGTGGTAGTAAAGGAAAAAATAAAAGTGGTTAAAAAGAAGAGTGCTCGGTGCTCCTCCTCCACCTGAAGTGTTACTTCCAGATGTAATTTTTTTATTCTACGAGTTGCCTTTGACTCTTCATAAGATATATTATTTAATATAATTTCTAATTTTTCATGCCATAAAAACTGAAATATTATACACAGTGACTTGTGTTTAGTACTTTAAATGCTCATTTATCATATGTTCAAAAGCTTTTTTTATTATTCAAATGTGCCTCTTCTGCAAAACACCAGCAAATTGACTTTTCTTTCATAATCAAAAAATACTTTCCGATAGGAGCAACTGAAAATATCATGTGAATTTGCTGTATCAAATTAATCCTTCAGTATCATGATCCTGAATTTTCCCAGTATTTATGATTAGAAACCTAAAGGAAAAGTTATAGAAATAGTCAAAAAATGTTTAGCGATATGTGAATGGTCATTAATAATCCAGTTGAGGGAAGCCTTATGGGCAAATTCAATAAAAGACAATTACAGATTCCAGTTATGATATGCCTGTGAGTACTCTCGATTGCTACCTAGGGAAGTGTAGAAAGATGTATTTAAAGATTTTCTTGTTTTTTATGAAAATGATAGAAAGAAGAAAATATCAATACGGAAGTCCGGTGGTGATACAGTGAAGAAAGGAGAAAAAAAAAAAAAAAAAGCCAAAAAGAAGGATGCTCCTCGTTTATCTGAAGTTGTGTTTTTAGATATAAATATATATATTTATATACATTCTACGAGTTGCCTTAACTCTAGTAAAAAAGCTTTTTTTTAGTATTTTATTTTTTCATGTCAAAAACTATTAAACATTTAAAGAAAAAAAGTTGTTATAGTAGTGCTTTTTTTATTCTAAAAAATAAAGTAATTATTTTAATAGGGATAAATAGGACTTTTTAAGAGTATAAATTAATCTGGAAATAATAATTACAGGAAAGTGGACAACGCTTATTGGAAAGAGATATGAAATAGATTGATTTATTTATGTTACCATTTACCATCATTTCTTTAATTAGGGCTGAACATTTTCATTAAATTTTATTTTTCATGTTAAAAACACTCTCTCATTATCAAGAGATAAACACTCCAATTATAACTTTCTAACGGCTTCCAATCACAAAACTCACCAAATGAACAATTATACTGCATCTGTTCCAATTAAATAATGTTAGCAAGATTATCAAATAGAATTTCAGAGATCAATTAATGTTTTTTTTTTTTTTTTCCCTGAAATATTTACTGTTTATTAGAACCTCCAGTTTTAGCAATCACAACATTTGTTTAATATCAAGTTAAAAATTTTCTAATGACTAGCGGCTCAGTATTTTCAAATGAATCACTAAAACTAATGAATCACTAACAGTAACTTCTAGTGTTAAGAAAAGAAATTAAAAAAAAAAAATCATTTCTGATTGGGTAAAAAGTCGGCCCGGGTCCCCACTGCCTTCGGCAGCGCAGTCCCGTGCGCGCTGCGCGCGCGTATTCCTTCCCTGACCCTTCGTGCCCTTAAAAAAAAAAAATCATTTCTGATCGGGTAAAAACTCGCACCGGATCCCCATTGCCTTCGGCAGCGCAGATCCATGCGCGCTGCGCGCGACGAAATTTTTACTTTAAACATTAATATAACCATTTCAAATGGAAATGATTCAACAAGGGCAGAGAGTGATCAGGCAGGGAATCGAACCTATGTCTTTTTGCTCAAATGCATTATTATTCTATCAGCTGACCTATAATGTAGACATCTGACCGTGAATTTTACAGTTTTTAAGTGAAGTGATAGTGCCGTGCTAGTCTGATGTCGACAAGGTAGCTCAGTCAGTACAGAAGGGGAGCGTCATGCCAAAAAGACTCAAGTTCGATTCAAGCACTAGCTGTTTTCCACTCTTAAAATGAATTTGACTTATTTTTCCAATATAAACTGTGTTATTTAAATTTTGTTGAAGTTATAAAAAATTATTTAGTGATCCAATAACTTTCAGTTTAATGTAAAATATTTGAATATTCTTTTTATTTCTTCTTTAATTGTAAATTCACCTTTAAGAGTTTAAAGTACGATTTTGAGAAGATTAAAAATCTTCCGACAGAAAAACAATGTTACTGTTTCAATAGTAACGAAGTTACTATACAAAATATTCGTAATTACTATGAAATTGCATAACCACTGAATATTTCAGAAATTTCGCTGCGGAGACTTTTACCCATCCCCCAAATTTTTTCACTTTAATTTCATTTTCAGCATTCAAACACCACATGAGAATAGGATATAATTTTGTCTTTGAGCTTGAAAGGTAACGCAGAAATTGATACGGAAAATGCTCCATCATGCACTTTTCTAAATTGTTTCGCTGTATATTTATCTGACTCATTCTCTACAATGGACCTAATGCACGAGTGGCGACGGCTGCGAGTATTTACCGATTTAAATGACTGGTATTGGCTAACACAGCAGTGTATATACCGACAATGATCGCGATGCATAAAGTCGATTGTTTGTGCACTAGAAAAAATTGGATTCTACACTTTAAGGTTGATGTTGTCTCTTCAAAGTGTTAAAATGGAGCCGAAAAATGGTTTAGTTCTCAGGGTTGGTAAATGGGAGCTGCTGTATTCGAACCCAGATCGCGTTCTTCCGAGTCGTTCTGATCTTTTAGTATTTTATCCATAACCCCTGTATGCGATTCAAGTTCATGAACTGATGGATCTTGTAAAATAGGTATTCAAAATTACAATAAGGTGAAGTAGTATGACCAGCATTCAAAGTTTATTTTTAAAAAATTTAAAATCAAGGCAAAAAGCTAAAAAAAAAAAAAATGAGGATAAAGGTAAGGTGACTAAACGTCCTCGAATCATGAGGACTGTCCTCGAAAATCGACCTATGTCCTCAGCAATTTGAAAATCATTCGAGGACAAATATTCTCGAATTCACAAATTTGTCCTCAAATTAAAGCATAATTTAGCTCTGTCCTCGAATGGCCCTTCAATTTGAGGACGCTGCGATGATTTGTCCTCAAATTGGGTTTCAAAAATTTGGTCGCCTTAGATAAAGGTTCATATTTGAGGACTAATGAGACAAATGCTGTTATTCACCAATAACTTCAACTCCCGGTTGAACATGAAAATCTGAAAAGCGTATAAAGGCGGGGTACAAATTTTCAGTAAATTTTGCCGTGCTGTTACTGCCACCTAGCGGTATAGTTATTTTCAGACTTTTTAGGTGAAAGAAACCATTAAAAGATTATATGAAATACTCGACGCTAGATGGCAGAAACAGCGGGCTAACTTTTGCTGGAAAGCTGTACCCTGCCTTTAGATGCTTTTCAAGTTTTTGAGTTGAACCGGGAGTTGACGTTAATGGTGAATACGGCCATAAGTTACTTTATCCGAGTACCTGAGGACATAACTCGAAAACTGAGGAGTCTTTAGAAAATGACGACACTGGTAGCCTTTACTTATATATCTTTCGAGTTATGCTGCCTGTTGTGGCATAGCAAATAGTTCTGTGTCCACCATTTGGCAACACTGCCGCGTATCTACCTACCTTCTTGGGTCGTTGAAATTAGTTTGTTTTCATTTTCAAATCTTGTAACTATGGCAGAAATAGCCATAACGCGAAGTATCAATATGAAAGATTTTTGATATGGATATGATTAAAAAACATGAGTCTAAGAATATGCTTGAAACTTTGAAACAATCTTAATAGTCGAGATCTTGTTTTAATGGAGTTTTGGTTTCTCTGGTTAAAGTTAGATTTTTTCAACTCTAAAATAGTGAGCCAAATATTTAATTTTTATGCTGTTTTAAATTTTCTTGTATGTAATAAAGTATAAACTAGTTAACAATATTTATCATTTTAACAAGCATAACATTTATGTTTATCATTGTTAAATATTTTAATCTTAATGATTTTCTCCAAGTAAACTAGCATCTTTGGCTCACGTACAATAGATCTGAAGTATCTTGTTTATGTTATGTATCTTGTTACAAGCAGTGGAATTTTCATAGAGTCACAAATTCAAGAAGTAAGGACTGAGAAGGAATCCAAATTACTGCTGTCTTCTCAAGAAGTTGAAGCACCTCTCCTTGTCTCATTAGATTCACCTATATTGTTTTCCCTCCTATGTTGATATCAGGGACAACAAGATTGCTGACACCCGTGCCAAGGCTGGTATTGAGGAATCCTTTCTTTTTCTCTGCCTCTCACCTACATGGAGCTTTTTTCAGCAGTCAAGAACCAGAATGAATCCTCTTGGCATGTTTCATCATTGGTATATCTGAGTCACCAGCCAGGTGGTTCCAAGACAGGAACTTGCAATCAACTTTTGGTTCTAAACGACTGTAGGTTGCACAACTTCATGGACCTGATTTAGCCCTGCTAGTCTTTGAAAATAAGCAACAACAAAAATTACAAAAAAAAAGTGTTTAGAAATTTAACTTTGTTCTTGTACTACCCCTTAAATTTAAATACTACCTATTGACACTTGTTCATGGCGAGAAAGTAATTATTAATATCATAAACTTAAAGTCCCTAATTACTTATATAATATTTACGTTATTTTCAAAATTGGCATGTTACTTTTTGTAATAATTACTTTTTGCTACATAAATCATACAACATCAGTGTTTCTTCTCAGGGGGCTATTTCCTCGTCTTTGCTTTCGTTGATTATCATTAACGATATTTTATAAATCGATCTTTCTCTTATTTCAGATCTTGTGGCATTTTCGCTGACATATTACTTATTGTGGCTGATACAAATGTTCAAACTTTAATGAGAAAAGGTAACCATATTGTGTTGGAGCGTGAAAGTTGGGCAAATACTTCGTCTTATTTTCGATCACAGTAAATCTCAAATTTATTTTCCTAAGAGGTCAAATGCCCATAAAAAATAAATATACTGGAAAACCTTGTATAAAACTCAATAATTCTATTAATAATGTTGATGTTTTTTTTGTATCTTTGTGTTTACTTTGATAAAAATTTTGATTTTTCAGAACATTTTAATCTTAAGTTAAATGCTATTCAAAATTTAAACATTTAACTGCTGCCACATGGGGTCTTAATAGAGAGGTTTTAAAGAAAATTGATATAACAACATAATCGAAAAAATGATTTTTTATGGTTCCCCCCCATTTGGTGGGAACTTAATTCAGCTGAGAAATTAAATCATCCTAAGCAAATTCAAAGAGCCTCTCTTATTTGCATTATTGGCGCATATAAAACAGCTCTGACCGATACTCTCAAAGTCATTTCTGGCATACTTCCTATAAATTACAGGGCCGACATCTCTTTCATTTCTTACAATTTAAAGCATGGTTCTGGTTTTAATGTAAATTATTATGGTTCTTGCATTTCTAGTGAAGATGTTGAAATTTCTAATCTTGGATGTTATTGATTATTAACAATTTTTTCATTAATTTTAAGGTTTTTGGTCCTTTCTCTCTTAATAATAGTATTTATATTTATACAGATGGATCTGGTTTAGACGAGCATTTTGGTGCTGCCTTTGTTGTTATTTTTTAAAGTAATGTTATTTTTAAGTCTTCATTTAGAATTAGCAATAACTCTTCAGTGTTTCCAGCAGAACTGTTTGCAATACATCGGGCTGTTTCTTGGTGCATCACTTCTTATTCTCATTTCAACATTGTGTCCGACTCTAAAAGTGCTTTAATGACTATTTCTAATCATTCTCTCTACAACAAAATAGCAATGGATATTTCTAGCTGGAGTGACTACATTTTTAAAAATAACAAGTTATTTCTTATTTTTGGACTCCTACCCACATCAGTACAGAAGGAAACAAGATTGCAGATGCTGAGGCCAAGATTGCTACAATTAAACAAATTTCCATTTATATAAGAAAAATCTTAGGCTGCTTTGGGTGCCTCGCAAGTTAACTCTTCTTTCAACTCCAGCATTTTTACTGTCTTACTTAATAGGGACTGGTTGGACCACTTTCTTTGCCAAATTATAACGAATGATGGCAAGTTCCCTACTTATAGCAGATTTTTAAATAAATTTCCAAGATATCAACATGGCTCTTCTACAGCGAATGCTTCGCATTATATTTACGATAGTTCTGAGAAAATTTAAGAAAGAACAAAAATCTTTCCTTTTAATATTAAAGATATTCCTTAGCAGCACCTTCTCTCTTCTTATCAAACTCGGAAATTAAACTTATGAAATTTGTGGTTCAAATGAACAAAATATTTTCATTTACTCTTGGGGAAAAAAATGTTTTTAAATTAAATTATTCAAAAAAGAGAGAGAGAAAAAAAAAAAAGTTTTTGAGTAAATATTATGTTTTTGTATTTAGTGCCTTTTTTCTTCTTTCTCCCTAGTTTTACAGTGTTTCACAATCCGGCGGGACATGTACACTAGGTTTACAAAGTCCTCACCGCAGCCGGGGTTGAGGTGAAGCCTTTTTTTTTTAATTCACTTTTCAGTTTTAAATTGTTCACACACTGTTTCATTCCAGGGTCATATTTTTCACTTGGGGGGTTCGTGTCAGGGCCATCCCCTTTAAAAAAAAAAAAAATAAAAAAAAAAAAATGTAGTTCTTGTTATTGTAGGTTGTTTTGCTGTGGGAGTTACTTTTTTTTTTCTGTGCTAGTTTCATCTTTTGTTCCGCTTTTCTTGTTTTGATTATTTGGTAGTACCTCCAGTCAGAGGTGAGGCCTATATTACATTACTTCTCGCCATGAACTCTAATTTATGATTGATTAATTTAGGTTTTCTTCGTATCTAATTTTCAATTATAGGCATAAAAATGTACTTTTGAAGATAACTTTTGATATATTTGAATATAATTTTATATATGTTTAATATTTATTCTTTAGGAAATACACTTCAATTGCGTGAATTTCTAATACTATCTCGATTTTGTTTTATCTTGTTTTAAAGTTTTTTTTTTTTTTTTTTAACATTTTAAATTTTGATTAAAAATTTATCTTTATTAAAAATTATTCTAATACTTTTTTATTTTTTTTTAATTCAGGTTAATTAAGTATTTAAATTTGATTAATTGATAAAAAAAATATTAATTTTTGATTTAAAATATTTATTTTAAATGAGAACCATATGCATTCTAAAATTCTGATTAATAAGGCTTGCTTTGATGAGCAACCAGTTATCCAGAATAGTCTTGTAAAAACCATTCTGGATAATTGGTTCCCTACTGTACTAATAATTGTTACTTTCTCGTCATGCTGGCATGAACTCTAATTTATGATTAATTTTAAGTTTTCTTTTTATATAATTTTCTGTTCTAAGTATAAAAATATAATTTTGAAGTTTTTAGATTTTATTTTATATATGTTTGATTATTTTCCTCTTGGAAATGTACTTTTAAGTGAATTTATTATACTATCTGGGTTTGTTTTTGTTTTAATACATTTCTAAGTTTCATTGTAATGACTAAGCTTTTTATTCATATAAATAAATCTTTTTGATCATATAGTATTTTATTTGATTCATATAGAATTCATATAAACTACTTTTGATGATATTTAATATACCTGGTATAATCACATACTGAATATTGTGATTAAGGGGTTAATGTTTTTATTTTCATACTACTCAACAATCTCAGCTTCACTGTGTAGTATTTTAATTGGTAATGGTTTAATTCAGTGGTGGTCATCAACTTGGTCCTAACTTTATGGTGAGTGGTTGGGAGTTTTGTTCAATCCACATTTTTTAATTCACACTTTAAAAGCATTGAAATAGAAAAATGGTATTTTTATTATACAGGGTGTTCCAAGAAGGTTGAAACATGCTTTATTTCTTTACCCATTACAGATAAATGGGCAATGTAAATTGAAAAAAACGTCCAAATTAAGGTAGAAAAGACTACATTAAAAAAAAAAAAAAAAAAAAAAAAAAAAAACTCCCATTAATTTTAAAAAAGTTACATTTTTAAAATTTTTATTAGTCCCTCTATGCAAATTTTGACAATTACAAACTTTTTATTTTTCATTCAACAAGACCATCAGAAAAAACCGCATAACTATATCTTTAGAACCAACCGAATTATGATACAGAAAAAGTGACATATGCCTGTTTTCTGCATCGATTAAAAGGCTGGCTTTTCAGTGAAAATAGGGATCATTTACAAATTGATAATGGAAATGTTCAGATCTAAAACATGTGCCTAAAATTTTAGATTACTTGACTTGACAGCCACTCAATCCAACATATTCGAGAATAGTTTTAATACAAATGCTATGATACATTTTTATCTTTTTATAATATGTCACAAATTTTTTATTTTGATATATGGTCCCTATAATCAGAGTTCAGTTCTCAATTAAGTATAATTCATTCATTTTTAAAGATACAAGAAAGTGTTTTCTCCCAATGATGATGTTGCATTGAAAATAAAAATTTTCTAACTAACCAAATTCGTCTAGAGGGGTTGTATAAAAAAAAAAAAAAAAGTAATTTTTTGAAAATAAACAGGAAGATATTTTTATTAGCGTAGTTTTATTTCCCATGTTATTTTGTACATGTTTGCAATTTTCATTACCCTATCATCTCTAACAGGTAAAGAATTAAACCGCGTTTCAATCATTTGGGACACCCTGTATATACTTTAACTTGCTATATCTCTGTTTTATAAATTTTATAAAGTAAAGTAACTCCCCACTGAATTTTATGATTAAGATATATACAAAAAAGTCAACCATTTCACAGCTATTAAAAAAAAAAAAAAAAAAAAAAAAGAATTTTCAATTTTTCAATACTTTTGGCCAGTAAACACACTTGATAAGCTTGAGAAATTTAATATGAACTAGTAAAACAGAAAAAAATGAGTAGAAATGAACTGCAAATAAAATGATTGATAAAGTTTTTAATTATGAGACAATTTAAATGTAGGCTAACAGGGCTCAAAATTAACAGTGATCCAGGACCACAAAAATATTCAATGGACCAGCAAGATATAAATTGTATTGGTCCATCGGACCAGATTTTATTTTATTACCTTTCCCTAAAATTGCCCATAAATCTGTCACAGAATAGTATGTTATAACAATATTAAGTGCAGTTTCTTTTTTTTTTATAATTGGTCAATCCTTTTTGATTTAAGTCAGACTATCTGTATTTTTTAATCAATTTACAATATATATATATATATTCGACTTGTGAATTTATAAACAAAGTCAGTCTTACAAGGAGAAGTCACGACATGGAAAATTCAGATCGGGACAAAATTGTGCAGGATTGTAGTGTACTATATGAAAGTAACAACATATTAAAAACAGTAGTACCCACTAGCCACAGATTTTGGAGAACAAAGTATTTAAAATTTAAGTAATCTTTAAACATAAGTCATTTCGCAATGTAGACAGCATTCCAGTGGCATGGTAAGCAGAGTAAATAGTTGCCACACAGAGTACCTGGGTTCAATGATACCGATGGGAATGTTTTTTCCTCTTATGTATTTAAATCAAAATTTTTTATTTTACTGTTACTTTTTCTTAAAATTCAATTTAGAATTTTAATAAATTATTTAAATCTCTTGAACTTGAAAAAAGAAACATGTAGTTTTTAAATAATCTATTATTTATAATTTTCTGTAAAAAAAAGAAAGTAAATACATTTTTTAAGTATAAAATAAAGTTAAAAATAATTTTCTATGACTTAAAAAATAAATTTTAGCTTTTTTAATTGCAAAATAAAGTAAAAATAAAATAAAATGCTTAGATAAATAAATATATATGCATATATAATTTTTAAATAAAAAGGTTCCTTTTACTTTATTTTATAATTAAAACAAAGTTAAATTTATTTTTTAAGTTAAAATTTTAAAACATTTTTTTAAATTCAAGAAAAAAAAAATTATTAAAATTTTTGAATTGAATTATACGAAAAAGTAATAGTAAAATAAAATGTTTAGATTAAATAAATAAAAAGGGGGGGGGGGGGGAATAATTCCCGTTAGTGACATTAGACCCAGGCTCTCTGCGTGACAACCATTTACTCTGCTGACCATGCTACTAGAACATTGTCTGAAATGCAAAATATGCAAAATGCATTGCTTGTATTCAAAGATTACTGAAACTTTAAACACTTTTTTCTCAAAATTCTGTGGCTAATGGGTACTATTGCTTTAATATGTTGTTACCTTCATAATATACTACAATCCTGCGCAATTTCGTCCCTACCTGAATTTTCCATGCCCTCTCCTTGTTAGAAAAACAAACATATTACGAATTTTAAAATATTTTTAAAAAAATAATTGAATGGAAGAAGGAACAAGTCAAAGTATGTACGGACTAGTGAACTATGACAATTACTGGTCCTCTGAACAAGTAACAGAATTTTTTCTGTCAATCTGCAACAGCTATTAAGGCATTAGAAATCTGCAGCTAATTTCACAACAAATTACGGGGGAAATTTTCCAGATTCAGTAAGTGTATTTTTATCATAAGTTTAAATTTATCAAATATTAATCTGTTAGATATGTCAAAGCATTGTAGTTATAAAAGTTTAATTACATATAGAGGTAAAGAGTTGGAATTAAACTATTATTTTTCTTATCACATAAGAAATATCTGTCTATAATTTTTTTCATATTGAGATTGACACTAGTAAAATATTTGTAGTAAGAGACTAAATATTGAAATTAATGCAGCTTTATAAAATTTATTGGATTCCTGTGTAACCAGATGGAGTATAAACTTTCTTTTATAACAATTACAGTTTGTCATTGCCATCTGTACATCTTAATTGCATTTGCTCGTCTTCTCAATGTCAAAGCTGCAATTTTCACAGACAACTTCTGTTACAGGAACTGAAACTGTATCAGGGTTCATATTCAGAGAAAACAGGGAATTTAAAATTTGTTAAAAAAAAATCAGGGAAAATAAAAATTTTCATTAAAAGTCAGGGAAAATCAGTTATAAAACCTAGAAAAACAAATGTTTTTTTTCTCTCAAGTTATGTTTTTCTTGTTTAGCTTCGTATCAAAATTTAAATGATTAAGTATTTTGAAAATACACATGTAAATAATGATTTCTACCTGAATTTCTATCATGATCTGCAGTAATATGACATCATTCAATGGAAGTAGCAGTATTTTATCCTGCTTAGAGGAATGTTTTTTGTAATATGTCACTGAAAATTGTCTGGGAACTCAGGGAATTTTTTTTTCTATATTTGAGTATGAACCCTGCGTATGTTTAAGTAAATAAGTACAAGTATTTTCTTTGACAGCTTACTAGCAGATTTTTTTGTATAAAACATCTTTTTCTGAAATGTTGCGCAAGTGATCCATTTATAAAATTACTGGTACTCAAACAAAAGTGTGTCAAGATCAAACATGCAAAATCTTTAATATATATTCAAAGATGCAAAAATTACATGAGTAGCGAGCGGTATTGAACAGTTCTACATTGAAATAGGTTCTAGAATTTAATAAAGCAAGTTTAAAAGAATACTCTCACATTTATGCTGCATATAGAGAAAGACTGGAAATCAGAAGACTTCTGTAGGGAGTTTTATTACTGATCATTAGTAAATGGTTAAGGTGGGGGGAAAGATTCCCAAAAATTTATATGTATGAGAGATATTAAAAAATTCTACTTCTTTATAGGTTCTAGAATGTAATGAGGTAAGTGTAAAATGAACATTGACATCTATGATGTGGATAGAAAAAAGATTGGAAATCACAACTCATCTGTGGAGCATTTCTGATTACCAATTGTTAATGGGGCGGGGGAGCAAAAAAAAAAAAAAAAAAAAGAGTGGGATATTGAACAATTTTACTTCTCAGGTTCTGGAATCTAATTATCTAATTAAAATTAAAATAAGCTTAAAAGAACATTCACATTTATGTTGCGGATGGAAAAAGATTAGAAATCACAAGGATATTGCAAGTCATTTGATCACTAATTGTTTGCAGGGGGAAAGGGAGGAGGGTCATAAAAAATTATATGAGTGAGATATATTGAACAATTTTACCTCTTTATGGGTTCTAGAATCTAATAAAGTGTTTAAAATAAAAATTGGCATTTATGCTGTGGATGAAGAAAAAATTGAAAATCTTCTGCAGTGTGTTTGATCACAAATCGTTAGTGGGAGGGAGAGAGTAGAACGAATATGAGAGAGATTTTTAGACAATTCTACTTATAGGTTCTGGAATCTAAATAAGTTAATATATATAGTATATATTGACATTTATGTTGCGGATGGAGGAACATTGGAAATCGCAAGGATTCAAACAGTCCATTTGATTGCCAATCGTTAGTGGGGAAAGAAGGGGGGGGGAGCTAAAAAAATTATATGAATTAGAGATATTGAACAATTCTACCTCTTTGTGGATTCTAGAATCCAATAAAGTATGCTTAAAATGAATACTTGAATACTGTCATTTATGCCGTGGCTGGAGAAAGATTGAAAATTCCTTCCTTTTGAAAATCTTTCCTGCTAAAATCTCAAGACTTGTAATCACTGCACAATACTGTTTTAGAAATAATCTGCTGACTAACAAAAAATCTGCGACGTACATATCATGTCTCACATTTTCTGCTGTGGGGGTCAAAGTATGTACGGACCAGTGAAATCTGAAAGTTACTGGTTCTACATTTTCTTAATTTCTGTCTCTGGCTAATATGCACAGAGATGGTGGTCATTGCTAATTGGGAAACGATAAAACTATATGAGTAGTCTACTATTGGGTTGGGTTGTCAACAATTATTAAATCAACCAATTCAAAAAAAAAAAAAAAAAAAAAAAATTAGACAGTTATTTCCTACTAGATCAAATACCTTGTATTTCCCAATCTCATTTGAAAACTAAAGACACAATAAGAATAAGCGATACAAAATTTAAGAAAAATGGCTCAAATAGTTTTTAAATTGTTCAATAGAAGCTGCATTTCACCAGTGAGCAATTTTTTAATACTGTTATGAATATTAACTTGCATGAAGGATTTTCATATCAAGTTTCTAGCTCAAGAAGTTTCCAATTATATTATTATCAAACCTTTTTAATCTAATTCCTAGATAGCACAAAGATCTCAACCAATATTAAAATAATAGCATCAAAGCATAAAATGAGTGCCCCTCTGCTTAACAATATTTGGTAATATCATTGCTAATATTTCTGACATCAATAAATATTTTTTGGTATTTCAGATGTGACAGACATTTAAAAGACCACATTTATTTTTTTCATTATATGTTGACAAATGTCTCAATATGCAAAAAGTTATCTTGCTTTTTGAATGTCAGCAGATATTGCAGAATGTTGTTAAAATAATATTTTTTTATGACATTAGCCAATACTAAAAATAAAGCACTTAAAAATTATATTTCCCTAAAAAATATTTTATAAAATTTTATTTTTTAGAATATAATGTTTTTGGATGATTATAATTTTTAGCAATGTAAAAAATTCTTTTAAATGCTTTTTTTTACGGTAATTTAAATCATGTCTGTCAATATCAAAATTAGACATATGATATTCAGCGATGTTCAAAATATCATGCAATATTGATAGGACATTGGCCAGTATTTTTGTGCTACCTAGATTTAGGGGAAGGGGAGTTTAGCCACTTTTCAATAATTCAGAGAATGTGAACTTGAACAAATTTTATACCGAATATCAAGTTTTCAGTTTAATTTGTTTCTAAATTACATACCCTCTTTTTCATCCATATTTCATCTTTTTCAAGGGAGGATTGAGCATCTTTTAAAAAGTTAGTGAATTTGAATTTTTTTTTTAAAATCTAATAACAGGTTTCTAGCTCAAGCAGTTCCCAACATGCACAGCCACAGCCTATTCCCTCATGTTTACCCGTTGGAGAAGGGCTCAACTTTTTAATAAAACAGTGACTCCTTCCATATTTTAATGAACATGTGTGCCAGATTTCTTTTCAATCCATTAAAGGGTATGGGTTTCTACAATGAACAAACAGACTTTCACATTTGTACAGGACTTTATTAACTTCATGTGAGGTCCAGGGCTCATATTACTTTTATGCACCCACATTGTACATCAATCAGCAAAGTTACATAGTATACCTGTAAATGGGACTAAAATGACAGAATTTCGCAATACCATTTACAGGAACAAAATGAAATTTTCAGCGCCACCTGCTATCAAGGGCTGGGGCAGGTACTCTTCATGTCCCTTGCATTAATCAGGCCCTGTATTTGTATACAAGATACATGAATTTCAATTAATGAAGTAGTGGAAGAACTTCTTTTAAATTTTTAAAAAAATATCTCCCTCCACTCTTTTCAAAATAAAAATATAATAGGCTTATAAAATTTCTAGTCAATAAATTGTTTTCCATGTATATAATATAACTATAGCGATACCTTTTGAAGACTTGGTCACAACCAAAGAGATTAGAAGAATATAGAAATGAATGTCTTCCTCTTGAAGCCTGTAGTGCAGCTCCCAAAATTGGTTCAAATGTAGCCAGAACATTGGCACGTACACTACCGTAAGCAATGAGATTAGCCCAATCTTCAGAAAATCATCATGCTTTTTGACCACGCCTATGTGTTTAGGCAATATTTGGGCATTTAATTTTGAGTGATAATGGTTTCACATTGCATACCCGATTTTAAGGTTGACACCACCTCTATATTCTTCTATCCTTTTTGGTCACAACCGCTACAGTCGCTATGCTGGTGTAATCCCTACTTATATATACAGAGCATTTCACAAGGGACTTCTAACTTTGAATAATTAGGAAATTGTAATAGGTAGAAGCATTAAACCAGTGGTATATCATTAAAAAAAAAAAAGTAAGGATCAAGATACAGGAAACGTAAAATTTCAGTTACAAATTACACCAATAGATGGCGCTACAGGTAGCATTTCCATTTAAGCCTATTTTCGTCTGGCTAGGGATGTTAAGACATGATTGGTGATTTTGGGTTACTACTGGGTGAGTGCAAAAGTTCTAACCATTTTTATTACCCTATAAAGAACAAATAAACAAAATGAACAGTACCTATTATTGTGCATAATCCCTTTTACTCTTGCCATCTTTCTGGTAGAAGATGAATCCCATGGCGGTAAAATTCTGGCAGTTTCCTCAGCATCAAGATCAAAGATTCTGACTGAAGGAATTGTTGAACACATGGAATAGGTAATAGCCAGTTGGTGCCAAGTCAGTAAAAGAGAGAGTGTGAGGTAAAACCTCCAAATGAAAGCCCAGTAACTTTTGGTGAGTGATGACAGCAGTATGTGGCCAGGCATTATCATGATGCAGGATAACACCATGACAATTAATGAGACTTGGCTGCTTTGCTACTGAACTTGAAAGCAGCCTGTCTAACTGCAGACAGTAGAAGGCAGCATAGATGGTTTGGTGTAGAGGCATACCTCCCAGTGAATTATTCCCCACACATCCCACCACATACTCAATAGCACCTTCTTGTGATGAAGTTCAGCTTTCAAAGTCTATGCAGGCAGCTCAGAAGGGCGACACACAATCCTACGATGCTTTACGTTATATACTTTGAGTCAAGGTCATCCAAACCCCATGTTAACTTATAGGGAAGGGGGGGGGGAATCTTATCAATTATTACATAATGCATATTTTGAAAATCGTTAGTGCATTCATAAAATTAGTGATTAAATTTTTAAACTTTTAATTTGAAGCTATACAATGCAAAATTTCATGAAATGTAATTTTGTATTTCACAACTTACTTAAAAATAAATTTAAAAAAAAAAATAAATTTGAAAATGAGAAATAACTTAACAATTATGAAATTTTTGAATGTGAAACCGGAATTTAAAAATATGCATTACGCAATGAATGATAAGGATTATTTCCCCCATATATTAACATAGGGTTTGCATGACCTTTATGGACACTCAGAGAGCCTTCAATGTCAATGCGAATAATCATTTAAGTAATTTTTTTTTTCTTCTCTTTATGTTCCTTGCTGACAGCTAGTATCCATGATATTGTATAGGATCCCCCCCGCCCAAATTACTCATCACCCAATGTATTTTTTTAAATTCAGTTTTTGTATTTAGGAAATTCACTACTGTTTTTTTTTTCGGGGGGGGGGGGGGGGGGGGGGTAAATTTTTCACGTTTTACCTTTTGAGTTAAGAATAAGAAAATAATTAAAATCCTTTTTTGCTTTTTAGAAAATAATTAAAAATTATTAAAATTAATAAAAATAATTAAAATTATCTAGAAAAAAATTAAAAATATGAAAAATAGATTTTTTGAAAACAAGTATTCACTTAACAATTGGGAATTTTCTGAATATGAAAATGGAATAAAAAAAAAAAAAAAAAAAAAAATGGGCAGTGAGTAATGTGTAAAAATTTTCCTATACAAATAATATGAGCCTTGGCTTTCGGTGTCGGTGGGATTAGGTACTGTCTACTTTAAATATAACCTTTTCTTTCCTGCTTGTGATTTTAAAAATAAAAAGGCAGCATATGTAACTGGTTATATTCAATGTACACAAAACCACTCCCCACTTATTGTTTTAAAGGTTTCTAAAACCCTAGATCAATTTTTTTCCTTGAAATTTTAAAGTAAATATTGAATTATTTTCAAAAATGTCTCCAAATAAATTTGTCTCTGGACTTCTTGGCCAATCTGAAATTTTTTAATTTAAGAAAACGCTGTATTTAAAATTTAAGAAATGGAAAGAAAGTTCATTTTAAATATGTTTAGATTTTTGTACAACATATCACAGTAATATTTTTTATATAGCTGTTCAGTTTCTTCATATGACTGAATTATCAGGAAGAAAATTTAAGAAAATCAAAACACCAAGTAGATAATCGGAATTACTTATAAGAAGTTTTAACACATTTATTTGAATGGATAAGTGTTTCCACTATACCAGTAATCAATTATTACCAAGAGATTTATTCATATGTATGGTACAACCTGTTTTCTTCTTTTGTGTATAATTTTGAAACAAATGAACACACAAATATAAAATTTGGATGGCATATTTCACTATCAAATTAATTTAATTTTATATAACTTTAACACAAATAACAGTTTTTAAACTGACATAACTTCAATTTTTTTATTTTAAAGTAAGCATTGTAAAAAATTAAAAATTTAAATTTAGCAAAGAAAACAAAGAGAATGGATGTCAAAGGTGGATTATAGATAGATGAAAGTACACAGGCATCCAAAAGTTAGATTAAAACCAAATTTTTCTTCCTGTATTCACTTTTCTGTTTTTTTTTTTTAGTATGTGAATAACGTCTAAATAAATATTCGAACATGAAAATTGGAGGAGTTGCTCATTATAAAATTTATTTATTAATATTTTTATTATTTTGAAAATGCTCAATGTTTACAAATTAATATTTCTATTTTTCCCAAAAAGTTTCTTATGTAGAGAAAAAACGGAGGAATTACAGGGAGGAAAAAATCTAATTTTAATTTAACATTTAGAGGTATGTGTATCTTCAGTTATCTGCAACGCATCTTTGTCCCCCTTTCTCATTTAGTTTTCTTTTATATTTCTTCAGACACATACTTTAAAAAAAAATTGAAGTTATGAGAGTTTTAAAATTTGTATTAAAGTTATATAAAATTAGATTTATAATTTAACTACGAATGTGCCATTCAAATTTTATATGTTCATTTGTTTCAAAATTATGCACAAAAGAAGAAAACAAACCTTGATTTTTGTAACATCAGTGTATATAAACATGTTAACTGTACTGCAACAATATTTATCCATTGAAATTTTTAGTTAAGATATGTTTTTGTAATTGATCAAAATTGTCATGGAAAATTTTATACATTTGAAGCTGAATAGGACCTTTATCTAGCAAACTTATATTTAAACAGGAATGCAGTAAATGATAGTAACCCCAGATACTTCCCCCATACAAAATCTAGATTTCCCTCAATAACATAAAAGTGCATTTTGTTTCATGAAGTATTTATGTTATGTAATAAGTGTTTTAGAGAATGCATATACACTATAACATAAAACATAAACTAACTTGACTTTCATTTTTATTTTCTCTCAAGAAAATATTCAAAATTTCTCCTAATGAAATGAAATTTCTCCCGAATCTTGTTCAGGCATTCGTAGATATTCTGCATTTAACTAGTAAAATTTATTCTTAAAAGTGTGGCACTGTCAAACTCGTCCCCCCCCCCTCCCTGTCCATTTTCAATAAAAAAAAATCATTGTGGTGGATTAAAAAACTGATTTTCGAAAAAAGTTACAAACTTGAAAGACTTAATTACTGAACAGTCGAATAGCATTTTGTATATTTTAAGTTCTAGGGGGGAAAAAAAACAGTTCTAGTGGGAGGATTTTACGAAGATTTCATTACAAAAACTGTTTTGCTAGACAGGTTTAAGTCAAACACACACTCTTTGTATAGTCCAACGATTCTCAAATGGTGTGTTCTAGAAAATTTCCAGGAGTGTCCTGGAGTTATTTTAGAGAAACATGTGCTTAGCTTTAAAAATAGTCACTCTACACTATTATACTATTCTATTACAGATATACTCTCAATTTAACATATTGTTAGTTAACAGTGTTTTTTTTTTCCTTGCAAAAAACATTCACTTATTCTTGTTGTGTACATTACTTAATTTGGAAGTGAATTTGAAATGGAAATTACTTATTTTTAGATAAATACTCAAATAAGATGTACAGATTTCTCAAAAAAAAAAAAAAATCGTTATATTGAACAGTTCTATTTTGTAAGTGATCAAAAATTAAATCTAATAAAAAGGCAAAATTACAACCTACTTGGAAGTTATTTCAATTTCCTGTTTGTGTGAATGATTTTCTAAACATCATCATGATTAAAAAAAAAAAAAAAAAAAAAAAAAAAGTATGTACCGATTATGAAACAGCTTATTTATGAAATACTTTAATATTACAACATCTGTTAGAAATTTGTATATACTGTCCCGGCACTTAACTATAGTATTTTAAGTGCACCCTGACTTCAAAAAGTTTTAGAACCACTGTTACACTAGGCCTGCTTAAAACATAGCAATATGGTATGCCTAGAGTCACACAGGAGCCTTTCATCTATCATAAATCTACAAACACTTAATTTCATAGTTATAAAATTGTTTTTAGAAGAACAGCACTTTGGACGTGCATAAATATTATAACATAGAGCATCATATTTTTCTGTCACGATCACGAATAGTTCCGGCAGTGATGCCAGATGCAGTGATGCCAGATGGTCGAAAATTATTTCCCCAAATAGGTCTTAAAATTTCCCCAAATCAGGGGGTTTTTTCAAAAAAATCCCCAACTTAATTTCTACTAAAAAGGGAAAATAATTTTTTTTTTTTCAAAAAGAAATATCAAGCAGATATAAATGGATTTAAGCGCAGATTTTTCCCCAAATGAGGGCAATTTTTGAAAAAAATCCCCAAATAACAATAAAGCTATTGAAAATCCATGATCGTAAGGATAAATCATTACGTTGCCAACATAGACAGAAAGTTGAAGAATTCCCCAGATTTGTCCCCAAAAATTTTAGAATTCCCCGAAAAAGTCCCCACAAACATTCGGTCCCCAAAATTGTCCCCAGAAGCCTCAAAAATCCCCAATCTGGCATCACTGGCCAGATGGTCTAAAGTTATTTCCCCAAACAGGTCTTCAAATTTCCCCATATCAGGGTTTTTTTTCCTTCCGAAAAAATCCCCAACTTGATTTTTACCATTTTCTACTAAAAAAGGTGTAAAAAATATTTAAGCTCAGATTTTTCCTGAAATGAAGGCAATTTTTGAAAAAATCCCCAAATAACAGTAAAGCCTCTAGTCGTAGGGATAAATCATTACGCCATTCGCCAGCCCAAGGTCTCTTGATCGCCTGCCAGCATTGACAGAAAGTTGAACTCCCCAGATTTGTCCCCAAAAATTTTAGAATTCCCCCCAAAAGTCCCCACAAGCATTTGGTCCCCAAAATTGTCCCCAGAAGCCTCAAATCCCCCAAAATGGGGACAAAAACCCCAATCTGGCATCACAGTTCCGGTTAGACCACTTCAATTCAAAACAAACTTTTGCCAGCCCGCCCCTCCCCCGTTTGTTCAACTTATGGGAAGGAAACCATGAAGCTAGAGAAGAGAAGATCCAACGCCGTATTATGAAATGAAAATGCGTTGGCGTAACTAGAATATTTTTCTAGGGGGTGCCATGCCCCCCCTTTAGCTCACGATTTTTCAAATTTATAATATTTATGTTATAGTTTTTAATACTCAGTATCAACCCTTTTTCATAAAGGACGATGTTAAAAGTGTTTCTACGTATGTGTTTAATTTTCCTTATTTCATTTAATAGAAAGACGAGATTTAGATTCAGCATAAGGACTATCAATACGTGCAATTATGAATATAGATTGCACACAGTATGAGGGGAGGGAAGTATATGTTTAATTTCCTTTCTTTTTTTTTTTCGTCATTCGAATCGTGATTGACATAATATATTGTTGTTAAAAAGGTTAAATGGAAAATAACTGCAATATTCCAATAAGTCTGTCTGCAAACCTGCAGATATTTTCAAATTATTGTTAATATTTTAAATAAATATATTCACAGTAAAATAAAATGCTTAAAAAGTAATATTTCTTTGCTAGTATTTGTAATGTGTTATACAATGTAAATATTGATAGTAGGGCCAATAAAGAAAAAATTTGAAATTAAAGGTGTACGCGAAATACTTTTTTGAATACTAATATTATAAGATAATTTTCATGCTATTTATTTGCATTGTAAACAATTGCTAATTTTTTCATTAAAAGAAAAAAAAAAGAATAGTATTATGAAAAAAAAAGACCACGTCAACCTCTGATATACAAAAATTCAGATCTTGCTCAATTTTAATATTTTGGATATAGTTGCCAACTTAGCAACTTTTGGCTACTGGAAAATTTTTAATAAGATTTTTTATTTTACTTTATCACAGTTTGCTGGTTAAATAAAATAAATATTTCTATTAAATTTTTCCGGTAGCCAAAAGGTGCTAAGTTGGCAACTATGATTTTGGAATAATGTTATACCAGGTATATTAAACAAATTTCTTAAGTTTTATTTACCTCTTGAAATTTTATAGTAATCAAACATTAAAATATTAAGCACCATCTTTTGCTAGACTACTATACTAGCACATTTGTACTTTGTGTAGAAAACTGGAATTCAATATTTCCCTTGCTTATGACTGTACAGTGTACATCAATACAGGGGTGCAGAAAATGTTCAAACCTCGGAAATTTCCCCCAAACACAGTATAAATTTCCCTCAATAATGCAAAAATGTACTTTGCTGTACAAAGTCATTTGTACTATGTAATAAATCTTTAAGAGAATAAGTATACAGTGTAACATAAAAATATCGCTGTTAGTGTATAAGCACTTCAAAGTAGCAAATTGTTATTTTTGATTTACATTTTTATTTTCTCTTAAAAAAATATTCAAAATTTCCCCAGTCAGTTTAAATTTCCCCCAAACCTTGTTCGGGCATTCAAAACATATTCTGCACCCCTGCATCAATAGTTCATTATTATCATGAGAATTTCAAGATAGTTTACAATACATTAAGTAATTAAGAAAAGATCTTAATATCAATTTTTTTTTTAAACAAAATCAAATTTTAAGACCATTTTTTTTTCTTTATATTAGTAAGTTAGTTTAAATCTATTCACAATTGTAATTATTTGATTTAAACAACAAAATTTTGCTTAATTTTTTTTAACGCAAATTGGTCTCTTTTCCCTTCGAAATTCCTCCTTTTTGGCGTCGGCAACTTCGATATAGTAAAAGAACTAAAAATTGGTCGAAGCCAAATAATTATTTCATTTTTATGTTTTTAATAAGTTTGTTATTGTTAAAGACAAGATTTGAAGTAGTTACTGTCTGATTATTGTAATTGTAAATAAATGCACTCAGTAACACTATGCGATGAATAAATATGCAAAAGATTTATTTATTTACTTTAATTTTATGATTTTAGTGAAAACTATACACAATGATACTTACTACTTTCGGCTTATATATAGCTTCAATAAATATCATATTTTTTTGTCAAGAAAAACTTAAAAAGTCAAATTTGATTTAAAATCTTTACTGGAGATACATATGAAGGTAACAACTAATGACTCCTATTTCTCAGGAAACATTCAAAACCATGCAGAAATTATATAAACCTAGTATGATGTGGCAGTCATAAAACTTTCTTCTATACGAATTCATTCATTGCAAATAACTTAAAAAATTTTTTATTAAAATTTATCTCCCATGATGAATGAAGATGATTATCGTCCCAGAGATTTATAATGCTAAACAAAGACAGTCAGTTTTTTTGTTCTACAAAATAACATTTAAAAAAATCAATTTTCCATAAGTTATTTTCTTTTCTTTCTAAAAAAAAAAAAAAAAAACCGATAACTTGATTTTTAATTGTCTTGGATCAATGGTTCAGCACTTCCTTTAAAAGGTATTGACGAGTTCTTTTGAAAGATACCCATATTAAAAACTTACACCTCTTCCCAAACGTGGAAGGCCTTCTCTACGAAATTTTGTACAATACTTTGTTAAAAAATTGGGGTGGGGGAAAAATAGTAGCTGCATTTGTTGCTGATTTTTACCAAGCATCAGTATGCATTAATTTATGTCATGATGTAACTACATATCAATTTGTATGAAATTTTCAGTAATTCTTAAGATACAACATCTGCACAAAATTTTGTCACATACACACACAGGCTGACGGACAGACAGATTTCTAAAAATAGTCAAATATGTTCTGGATCTCGCAAAACGTGTAAATCCATTGAAAACCATAAATCTAAAAATTTTACAAAATCAATACAGAAGAAAGAATTATTCATTTTAATTTAATTTAGATTTAGTCTTATGCTTCTCTGACATGAAAATTGCATCTGTATTATCATGAAAATTTTTTTTAATGAATAATTTTAGTAAATGTTTCGCACTGCAGGAATTCACATGGTAAAGTATAGAAAAAAAAATTGTTATCGCCATAACCTGCTAGATTTTTTTCTCCAGCTTTGTTGTAAGTTTTATGTTTTTAACACTTTTCAACAATGTTTTAAAAAGTAGAAATAGCTTTGGTTCATCTATCTGTCATGAGCATGGTTTCCACTTATCTGTTTGAGATCCAGCCCACCAGCAGCTGAGTGGTTCTGCGTGCAAAGCTGAGAGATAAGAAGTGCTGGGTTCAATCTCAGGTCACGCTCATTGACCTAGCCGTTTACAGTTTTCCATGATTTTCGCCGAAACTCACGTATATACAGGTTAGGACCCCTTAGAAAGACCCCCATGGAGGGCATCACACCTATAGCACTAAGATCTTTGTGTAGTCAGACTTAATCCCTACAACCAACCAACCAAGCATCTGTGAGATCTCATATTCATAAAAACATTTATTTCTTTGAAATTGATGGGCATATATATATATATATATATATATATATATTTTTTTTTTTTTTTTATCATACATCAGCAGGTTCATTGTGGCTTGTTTTCAGTTGAAAATAGTATAAACAGCACTAGTGATTTAACTACGGAAATTAATGCAATAATTCAAATGCATTGCGATCTAAGAGTGACATTTCTTAGACACGCTTTGGAAATGAATGTAACAAAATTATCATATAATTTTCAGATGCAATAAAGTATGTTTCCTATAGAAAATGGCATGATTTTATTAATTCATTTACAGGATCAGATGGCGAATCTATATTTCTGCCACCTAGGGGTTAACGGCAAATTTCCACCCCTGTCTCTTTCCAGTGATTGTGCTTCCCCCCCCCCTTATTTTTCTTTTTAAAGTTATCCTCAGGAGGGGGTATTTCTAGCATATTTACGGAGCTGTTTACAATACAAATGCCTGAAATTTATTGATATAACTATTAGTGTTAAAGAAGGAAACTTTCTTGTAATTTTTCTCTAATTATAAATGAGCACCCCTCGACAATTTTTCAGAAATATTCACATCACAAGAAATCGCTGTAACACCAACAAACAGCAAACAAAAAGAAAGATCAATTAAATTTTGTGCTATTCGAGTAAGAATACCTTGAAATTTATAAATAAAAATAGCTTCGTGAATTTCACAGTTTGGACCAAAATATTGTCTTTGTTCTTCTTTGGCACTTTTTTCTAATAAATGTGATTTCATTACTAAAAATATTAATTTTTTAGAATACAAATAAAAACACTTGCAAATTTCGTGCATTTGCAAATGAAAATTAGCTTCGGAAATACGTCAGATGATAGAAAACTTGAATTTCGAAACCTTAATATTTTTAAGGTTTTTCCTCATTCTATAGAAGGCAATTTTTTGTGCATATTAATCGCATATTTCAGATTCATTAAGATTTGTGCAAAGTAAAGTTATAAAAAATGTTTTGTAGAAATACCTCTCATAGAATGCAATACTTTTGGGTATACTTGCACACAAACCAGTGTATTTACTCTATTTTTAATACAAAACGTCCGACAGTGAACTTAAATAACATCAGTTTCAATAAATTTCATGTATAATTACGAGAGTTAGAGCACGGACGGACAGACAAACCAAAGTCATTAACACTTGTTGGAAAATGGGAAAAAAAATAATAGGAATACGAAATAATATTTACGAAATATAAAGGTTTTTGCAGCTTCAAAATAAAATTAGTTGAATAAAAAGATAAAATTTATTTTATAAGAATAAAATTACACATAATTAAATTAGAACAAACTCACCTCTACTTAGAAACTGATACTTTTAATATTGCTTTCGTTTCTTGCATGAAATAGCAATACGATTCTTAAAGCAATATTCAAAAGAAATATTCGGAAAAACAGACGATTTTTAGATAATTATATTTCAGTTTCATCTGCAGACGATTTTAACTTTCTTAATTTAAATCAATATCTAAAAATTATTTTCATCACGAGATTAAAATAAAGCAGACGATATTCAATTTTTACATGCAACTGCTTTTTTGCTTTGTTTATGAAAAATAAATTCTTTAAAAATTGTAATTAAGAATGAAAGAAGAAATAGGGTCTGTTTAACGCATGGGCTGGCTGGGCCTTGAAAAATAAGAAAATCTTTCTACAAGAAATCATCAAATACATAAATAAAAATTTATTTAAAAAAAAAAAAAAAAAAAAAAAAAAGTAAATAATGTATAAATATCTTGTTAAAAGTAACTTAACCAAAATTATTCTGGATGCTTGAAAATGACACACGCACTACTAAAAAAAAAAAAAAAAAAAAAAAAAAAAAAAACTGGTTCTAAATCTGCAATAAGATGTGGTTCAATAACGTACAATGAATGACTTTACTTTGAAACTTTGACATTCATGGAACTGGCCTCTCCAAAATGCAGCTGGCTATTCGCCTCTGTTTGCTTCCGAGAATCGAGTACACTTGGTTCACAATTAACCAGAATTTCTATTACCAAAGATGACAGTTTTTATTTTTTCTCTGCCTACTACCTATGCATATCACTCTTTCTTCTGCAACTCAGTATTGAAGAAAGAAAATTCTGTTATGTCTGTATGTTGCAATCGTTGCTATTTTTTTAGTTTTTCTTTTTTTATGTGCGTGCGTAGGTATGTATTATTTTCACTGCACGTTTTATGTCTTTTAACTAAAAAAAAGGAAAGAAATGGTAATTCGGATTTAAAAAAATCTTGGGAGGGGCAGGCCTTCTTGGACCTTATCTAGTTACGCCAATGTGAAAATGGTCCCGAGTTTGAACTGAGCTGCTATACCGGCTGAACCTTGCGCCATCTATTGAACACTTTCTAAAGCAACGTTAATTTTAAACGAATTTGGGAAGAAAATAAATAATTTAAATTTTTTTTTTAATTATATAGACTTATTTTGCGGCTGTCATAAAACTCACGTAGGAATATATATATATATATAATATTTTCTAAAATACTTATACTTTATTTTATTTCTTATTCTTCCCAATTTAATATAATTTTTGATGTTAGAAATAAATTTCAATTATTTTTTTTATACATTTTCCTATTTTTAAATGCTTCCATATTTATTTTAAAGAATTTTGTTTAGATTGTAAGAAGTTCAAATCCATAAAATGAGTGTGATGAAGACAACATTTTCTTTGCAAAATAATCAACACATTTACTTCACCCCCCCCCCCCTCCAATATGATAATGTTTTTCCTGACTTGGGTCCTGGACCTAGGTGGATTGCCTTTGTACTGATTTTTTTAAAGGGACATTTACTCGAGTTTTGAAGTAAATCCCGAAAAACTTCAAACGGTTAAATTGACGACTGACTAAGAATCAAACCAAGCACTTCCCACTATTAGTAAAAAAATTAAATTTATGAGCTGAAAACCTGAGAAATTTATAAAATATATTAAGTGCAACAAACTCTGTGGGATGAAGATAAAATTCTCCTTGTAAAATAATCAACACATTACTCTCCCCCCCCCCCCCCCCTGCTAATACTGTTTTATCTGCACTTGACTTGGGTCCTACATTTAGGTGGATTGCTTTTGTATATATATATATATATATATATATATATATTTTTAGAGAGTCCAAGCCAGTTTTTTGCTCGAGTTTTTCAGTTGGCTACGAAAAAATCTGAACAGTTAATTTGACGACTGACCTGGAATCGAACCAAGCACTTCACACTTACTAGATTTGAAAGCAGAACATAACGACTACTGTTGGAGTATATTTTATTTCAAAGAAAAAAAAATATATGATGAAATGTATGCTTTGTGTATCATGTGATGTAAAATTATCCATGCTAAAATTATTTTTTCTAGTCATTCCAATTTTGATTCAAAAATTTATAGCATTACGCATTACCTTTTAAAAAGATAAACAAGTTTAGTCAAAAGATAAAAAGTGGCTATATAAATCACTATTCTATTTTTATTTATTTATTTAATTCATTAATTAAAAGGGAAAATTAAAAAAAAAAAAAAAAAAAAAAGGATTTTAACTTTTAAAATGAAAAAAAAAAGTTTGTAAAAAATTTTAAATTCATGAACTGAAAACCTGAGAAATTTATAAAAGAAAATTTAGTATAATAAACTCAATGGAATGAAGATAAAATTTACCTTTCAACACATTCACTTCAACCCCTTCTCCCCTCTAAAGCTGTTTTATCTGTACTTGGTAGAACTAGGTAGATTGTTTCTATATTAGTTTCTAAAAGAGACCTAGCCTGTATTTACTCAAGTTTTGAAGAAAACCACGGGAAACTCTGAATGGTGAAGTTGACGAGTGCAACCTGGAATTGAACCAGGCACTTCATTTCAACCAGTTTATTTTAAAGTAAGGAATTTATTTAACTGATGAAATGTATGCAGTGTAAAAGTTACTTCAAAATTTTATCTAAAACAAATTTGCATTATTTCTCTGCTATATTTTTTAGTCATTCAAACATTAATTAAAAAATTTGTACCATTATTATTATTTTTTAAATGATAACTATTTTAATCAAAAGGGAAAATGGGGTTATTTCAATAGTTATTCCAAACTTATTTTTTATTCGTACAAAAAAGAAAAAAAAGTTTTAGCTTTTAGAATGTTAGGACCCACTAATGACCAAGAGGTCCTGTCATTGAAGCTGTAGACTTGAGGTGTTGGGTTTGATCCCTGGTCGCGCTTGTCTAGCCGTTCGAAGTGTTCAGTGGTTTTCTCCAAAACTAAGTTAAATACGGCTAAGATCCCTTAGAAAGACCCCCCCCCTAATGGAAGGCACTCCCATACAGGCCTAGGACCCTAGTGCAACCAATCGGCCTCAATCCTAAAACCATCACTAACTTTTAGAATATTAAAAGGAAAAAAAAGTCAACTTGTAAAAAAAATTAAATTTATGAACTGATAATCTGAAAAATTGATAAAATATATTAAATGCAACAAACTTATTGCGCAAAAATCTCTTAAAATAAAAACATTTACTTCACTGCTCCCCCCCCCCCATGATTTTGTTTTACCTAACTTAGTTCTTAGACCTAGGTCTTCATATTGGTCTTTTTAAAAGGACCTAGCCTGCATTTACTAGAGTTTTGAAGTAAACCACAGAAAACTCCGAACGGTTATTTTCACGACTGTGACCTGGAATCGAATCAAGCACTTCCCACTGGCTAGTTTCGAGAGCAGACCCAAACTGCTACAGATGGAGCATGTTTTATTTCGAAGAAAACTTATGAAGTATATGCTTCGTATGTGCTACAAAAATTATTTTAAAATTTTATCTAAATCAAACTTACATTATTCTTTCCCATGTTAAAATTCTTTTTTCCAGTTATTCCAATTTTAATCAAATATTTATACCATTAGTTTTTAAAAAACTAAGTAATTTTAATCAAAAGATAAAGAGTGGCTATTTCAATTACTATTTTATTGTTATTTATTTATTTGATTCATTAATTTAAAAAAAAAAAAAAAATGCTATACACGATTAATAATTTTTAAATAGCTACAATTAATCCGAATAATCTAAAATTTTATGTTATATATATATAAAATAATGATGATCTATTAAGCATAGTAGAAACCAAGCAACAGATACAAGATCACTGAAACACCAATTACCAATAAGATTAAAAATTCTTTGAGATGTTCAGAAAAATGAAAAAAATTA
Source organism: Salticus scenicus (assembly GCA_963930645.1). Taxonomy (NCBI): domain Eukaryota; kingdom Metazoa; phylum Arthropoda; class Arachnida; order Araneae; family Salticidae; genus Salticus; species Salticus scenicus. The sequence continues at coordinate 266,493,784 of OZ005651.1, read as the reverse complement.
TCAGGGGATGAAATATACAAATTTAAAGAAACCAGATTTATTAATTAACAGCCTGCAAAACAAACAAATCATTAAAGTAACACAAAAAAACTTAAATCCATAACATTATCAAAATTTAAGAAAAAATGATTTAAGAAACTTAAGATAGGAAGGAAGGTGGCAAGACTTGTGACTTGCCTGTGGGATTAAACTAGTTTCACACTGGCCACACTCTACCAGCCTGCCCCGACCAGAATAGGAGTCAAATGGATTTAAAAAAGCAAAATTTCTAAGCAGATGAATAACAAGGAAACCACGAAGCAACAATGAAATTCGCTGAGTGATTACAATGTATTTAATAGTATGAGAATTTTAAGAATAGTTGACAACTCAAAGAAGAAACTGAAATTTTAATGGAAAAAGAAAGTTTGCATAGTATTGCAAAGTAAATGCAACAAGCCTTCTGCTTTTTTTTTTTTTCTTTTTAATTTAATTTCACAGTCCCACCCAACCAACCAGCTGTACAACACCACCCCACCTCCGTAATCAAACATCTGCTCACCCAACCGCCACCGTTTTTATTGTTTTATAATTTTTTTGTTAATATACACAAAAGTGTGCACACTTTTTTTATGTACTGTCAGAGACAGGATTAAGGATATAAAATAGAAAATACAAAGTTTTTAGGAAAACCCATTTTAGCAGTGGCTGTGATCAGTTTATTAATATTCTTGTTTTTAAACTTCGCCAAGCATAAATTATGAATTCGAAATAAGTGGTTAATAATGTTTCTAAATACCGAAAGATGCAGACAGGAATTAAAATGTGTAAATAAGTTAACTTTAAAACTAAAATCTGTCCGTTTGTCATAGATATGTGTAAATTTTATTACCATCAATGATTATTTTGAGATCTAAAAAGTTGATTGATTGGTTAGAGTATTTTGAGTTAGCTTTAAATTAGGTGGATAATTTAAGGAAAAGTCATTTTGTGAGTTCTTGTTGAGATAAAATACAATATCAATGTAATGATAAAATTGAACATCATGGCTAAATTGCTTTTCAAAATAATAGAGATCTGCCAAAATAGTGGAGCTACAACCTCCTTGTGGGATTCCTAATTGTTGCAAATAGATATTATTGTTGTGGAAGATAATTATTATGGATAACAAAGTTAAGAAGTGTTTTAAATTTTTCTGCTTTAAAATTGTGAGGAAGATTAATTTGATTTTTATATTCTTGAAAACGACTGTAAATGATATTACTAAGATCTGATAACTCAATATTATTGAAAAGATCTTGAAAGTCAAAAGTCATATTGTCAATTGAATCGAGCGATTTGATATATTGAATTAATTGAAAGCAATTTTTAAGACAGTGTAAATTATCAACTTTGCAAGTATAATTGTGAATTTGTTTAAGAATATCCAGTAGAGCTTTATTAGCATTGTTGTTATAAGTGTTACATCCAATAGTGACAGTGCGAAATTTAATTGGAGTTTTGTGAAACTTAGGTATGAGAACTATATAAGGATAATTAAAGTTATTGAAAGGAAGTTGATGTAGTTTATAGTAATTATGTATTTTTCGGTTATTAATAATAAGGTTATTAGTTAAACTGAAGATGTTACTATTAGTGACTGAAGAGTTTAAAATAGAGAGATAGTAGGATTTACATATAATGGCATAATTATTAGGTGATTTGTCAACATAAGTTATCACTAAGTTATCCTGTAGAGATTTGATTGAGTTAAGAAGTACAGATTTTTTAAAAAACACCAGATTTGAATAATTGAGAAATAATGCAATTTTAATTTTTTGTAACACTAAAACTTTCCATTGAGTGAAGTAGGCAATAGGTTTATTATGAGTAATAGATATTTTATAAATAAATAAATCTAGGTCATAAGAGAACTGTTGAAAGATTTGTGGAATGCTAGTTTTAACTGGAAGTCTAAATTTGGTGTCATATTCCATGAATTTTTTTAATTGATAATTATCAATAATATTGAGATTGCCAGTGATAATGTGTCCATGGTCTCTGTCAATATATTTTGAGAAAGAAGGATCATTGCATTTACAGGTTAGTGTTGGTAAAAGAGGTAGACTTAGAATTATAACTGAATATCTTTCTGCCAAGAAGTAGAGGATATTTGAAGGTACGAGATATATTTAAATCTTTAATTGGAAACAAACATTCTTTGTCATTGATGATAGATGTAACAGTGGTGCCGACTATGTGGAGGCTCGAGGACTCGAACCCCCCCCCCCCAGAAAATTTTCTGTAGGGGCTCAGCCCCCCCCAGAAATTTCGAATACTGATTCCCTATTAAACAAGAAATTCTTTCCTCTATTTCTTATTTAGTTTTTTACCAAAATCATAGCTGTAAAGTAAGGTTGTTGCTACTGAAAATGGACATAAATCGACTAAGAAGAAAAAAAAGAAAAACAAGAAAGGCTGAAAGTCTCTGTATGGGGCGCAGGGGGGGGGGGTCAGAGGAAGATGATTCTTTTTGCTGTGCTATGGGAATCCTAATCACTTATGGTTTTTGCATGAGGAGTAAAAGTTTTCAGAAACATCGATGCAGAGTAATATAACTATTTTCACAGAAGTTACTGCCATATTAAAACCCGAATAAACTACTACGTCAGAAACGCCAAAAGAAAAATATTCTTGGCATTTCTGACGTAGTAGTTTATTTGGGTTTTAATATTCCAACGCCAAGTCTCCTGTTATTATTTACTGCCATATTGTTATAACATTTTTTATTTTTATTTTATTAATATTTTTATACGCTTGATGCTACTCTCTCCCCAAAGTTTAAATGAAAATAATTTTTATAAAGGTTTCTGAGATGTTTAATTCGTCTTTTTAAAAAATTCTTTTATTTATATTTGCATTTTATTTTTTTGGTTGCTTCTTTTTTCCCTTGGCATTTTTAAATAAAAATGAACTTTTTTGAATTTATAAACAATAAAAGGTATATAATATTGCGCACCCTTTTTTTTTTTTTTATGACACTTTTTATTTTAGGAAAATAAAACTTGATAATCTGGTCTGTCACTCACACGACAACCCTGAAATTCAATAATATAAATGCAGGTTGGAAATTAAGGGGTAAGATAGCGAGGACTGTTATGCGAACCTATGTTAAAACAATTCAAATTAAGCTTCGGAACAGCTTTATTCGACAAGTAATTCTTACCACCCCCCTCACCCCCCGTTTCATTACTTTACCTACTTTTTTTATAGAATTCAAATCTTATTAAATTCAAAAGTTCATTTAAAATTATTCAGGCAACTTTCACACCAACATTCCTAAAAATATGATTTTTGGATTCAAGGGACCTCAAAACGTGTAAATATAACAAAAACTCAATTTAGGAAATTTGACCCAAAAGCAATACTTTCTCTATTGTATAGGTAAGAAAAAGGTAATAAATCGATTTAGTACGAAAAATATGAACGTAGCGATATTACCTTCATTTGTCCTATTACCTTAAATAAATAATTAATTAAAGATCATTGCAGAAAATTTTGGAGTGTAACGCTGATTTTTTATACCAACTATGTGAAAAATACCAGAGTCGGGTATCGAACCCGGGCCTTCCGCTTTACGTGCGAATGCTCAAACCATTGAGCTACCATGGATGATTACCAGCAAGGCATTTCTCAGATAACATTCGTTGGCAAAGTCACCGAGTCTGCACACAGCTATATCAAGCGACATTAATAGTCATGGCACAACTCCAATAGTCCACGAAATTTTGATTTCATTTAGAAATTTATTCATCAACCCTGAAAGTTCATTTTAGAAAATTTTGGAGTGGAAGATTGATTTTTTATACCAAATATGTGAAAAATACCAGAGCTGGTTATCGAACCCGGGCCTTCCACTTTCAATTAAACATATATATATATATATATATATATATATATATATATATATATATATATATATATATATATATATTTATATTTTACAGCTGTTTAAAAAAAAATAAATTAAATCAAATTAAATTTTATGGTCTATTGGAGTTGTGCCATGTTCAAATTTGTCACTTGATATAGCTACTCTAATGCAGACTCGGTGACCTTGCCAACATAAATTATGTGAAAAGTGCCGAGCTGGTTATCAGCCAAGGTAGCTCTGTAGTTAGAGCATCCGCGCGTTAAGCGAAATGGCCCGGGTTCGATTCCCGGCTCTGGTATTTTTCACATAGTTGGTACAAAAATCAGCCTTTACTCCATTCTATCAAAATTTAATTAAAGATAGTATAGGAAATTTTAACATTTTAAGTAAAAATGAAAAGTAAGAACAAATATTTTATTAAAGAGAAGATATAGCACAAATTATTTCGAGATTCTGCCTTTCCCCTCCAATTTTAACTTGACCATAATCACAATGTTGGTTTCAAATTGAAGTGGCCGATGACCGTATTATCCCAGTGACCTACCTGCTACTCTTAATTTTGTTTTATAAATTTGATTTACATAATTTTATAAACTAAGTGGCAAAGATTATGATGGCATTTTCAGGACCTGTTTTGGGGTCCTTTGCTACTCAGGACCCCTGGCACGTGCCCCTGTGTTAATCAGGCCGTTGTTTGTGTGAGCATATGTTCTTTTCCTTGGGTAAGCGTGTGTACATTATTATACCATATTTGATGACTTTGTATTAGAAATGTGATCCCCCCCCCCTCAAAAAAATAATCCTGGCTACGGCCTTGGTTCGAGACCCCCCCCCTCCCCCCCAGAAATTTTTCAAAGTCGGCGCTGCTGAGATGTAATGTTAATACTATTCAATATTTGATTTGTTAAAGTCCCAATTAATTGAGTATTTCTTTTAATTTTGTTGGGCTTTTTATTAATTGTTAAATTAAATTGTTTTAGTACATTATAATATCATAAAAAATGTCAGAAAAATGTTTATTATATGATTGGCTTTGCAAAACATTCAGAAAATTTACTAAGTATTTCTTTTTAATTGCAAAAATAAATTTTCGAATAAAGAACCAGTTATAGCTAGAGAAGTAATTAGTCTGTAGATCTGAAATTAGTTTAATAATTAATGGCACTTTTAGAAAAGATTAAATCTGTTTTTTTTATTACCTCGTTTAGTTCTAGATGTTTTATTGTTAATTTTGTGATTGGGTTGTGCATAAATAGTCGAATAACCATGAAGAGGTTTGATGTTAGAATATGCTTTAATAGTTTTATTAAAGTATTCGGAATTTAGACTATATGGATAAATTGTATCGTAATATTGCATAAATTTTGATTCGAGAAATAAATGCTCACTTTTATTTTTATGAATTTTGATAATCTCTATGGTACATGAATTAAAATTATGTGAATTAAAGTGTTGTAGTTCTATTGTTGATTTAGAAGGTGCTGCTGAAGATGAAAGGTTATATATATATATAAGAGAGAGAGAGAGAGAGAGAGAGAGAGAAGATGTGAAAGAAAGAAATGAAAATTAGAAAACAAAAATCAAATTAGTTTAACTATTTTGGAAAATATATAGATTATCGGAATTTTTTTTTTATATATTACTTATTTTTAAAATCATTATTAAAAAACTAATGTATCTTAGTTTTCAAAATTGATTAAAATAAAAATAATAAAATTTTAAATAATTTCTACATGAAAAAGTAATATATCTTAGCATTTAGAATTAATGAATTAAAATAATAATAATAAATTAAAAATTTTCAAATAATCCCTTTAGTTCTCTATATTCTCACATCTAGGGGCATGACAATTTCTTGCCTTTTTTTTTTTAATAAGTGGGTTAGGTGCTCTAGTGATTGGCATGCTCCAGTAATTGACATCTATCCCGAAATAAGAAAAATAATAAAATCATATTTTACATATAAGAATTTTAACATTTTATGCCAAACACTGGAGCATAGGGTGCTAATAACTGGTACAGTGAATAACTAGCAGTGTCAAACACTGGAACGTAGGGGGCCAATTGCTGATAAATTAAAAACTGGCAGTGTCAATTACTGGAACATTGAGTGGGTGTCAAATAAAAATTCATAAAAAAAAAAAAGAAAATTTGTTATCAAATGTATATATATGTATGTATCAAATGTATATTAACGTATGTGGTTCTGGATGTCTTTCATACCATATGTACTAACTTAAGATTTCTAAAAATATTTTCTGATGACTAGAACATTAAAAACAGAGATTGCTCTAAAAGTGTCAATCACTGGTGCACTTACCCTACCTTAAATTATTTAAATTTTATATAAAAAAAGCAATTATAACTATAAGCTTTCAATGCTAATTTGGTATATTGCGCCATTTAATGACCTGTTGATTAACTAAATTTTCTGGTCCGTTTTTCTGCTGAATCGCCTATCTCGTTTTCCCTCTTCCAGGACTGCCAACCATCTCATTAATAAGCGTAGACTTGTTAACGCCCCTAGAAAATACGCCCCTTTTCCCTCACCACTTTATATTTAGAGCAATTCTCTCCAAATAGTGTTACGATTAAATAAGAATGAAATTATTCTAAAAAATGACTGGTGTACAAAAAAAGGCGGTGACTAAAAGTACTACGCTTCATAATGAGATGGTTGGCAAGCATGCTCTTCCCCTCTATCTTCATGATGGAAACATCCCAGTGTTGGCAAAAACCCGGGGTTTTCTGGGCTTTTGTTTGAATACATTTGCATCGCATTGTTAGATATGTTATTCAGCATATTGTAATACACCTAATTATATTAAACTACTAATTAATAATTAATCTAATATTTATCTTAGAAATAAAAATTGGTTTGATTCTAATATTAAAATAGTGTTAATTAGTAAGATTAAGCTATATTTTATTTTAACACATGCTTATTCAAAATAAATATACTTAAGGGCCTGCTTCACTTACCATTTGCTTTTCTAAAAGACAATGTTAGTCTATGGAAAACTTTCTTTGTACTTAAAACAGTGACATTAATTGATTGAGAAGCGGGTTTTTACTTTCTTCTATTTGTAATATAGAGAAAGTATTGGATTCACGAAAATTTTCGACCTCCGTTTTTTGACGGATCTACACGTTTTGGGGTCTCCTGAACACGAATTGATAGTTTTTAAAAATATGTCTGTGTGTGTGTGGTTTAGTGTTTTCATCTCACGAACCAATGAATGAAATTCAACCAAACTTGGTATATAGTTGGACCCTGGCGGGGCATTGTGCTGATTAGATTTGGGGATCAATAGCCCAGCAGGTGGCGCTGGGATCGCATTTTATGTAAATTTTTAACATGGCAGTATAGGACAAATTTTCGTATTTTTCACCTATCTCATGAACCAATGAATGAAATTCAACCAAACTTTGTATATAGTTGGGACCTGACGGGGCATGGTGCTGATTAGATTCGGGGATCAATCGTCCAGCAGGTGGCGCTGTGATCGCAAAATTTCGTTTTTTTCACCGTCTCTCACGAACCGATGAATGAAATTGAACCAAACCTGGTGTATAGTTGGACCCTGACATGGAAAGGGTCTGATTAGATTTTGGGATCAATAGCTCAACAGGTGGCGCTGTGATCGCATTTTATGCAAATTTTTAACATGGCAGCATAGGACAAAATTCCGTATAAATGGGCATAATGAGAGTTATTTTAAACTTGTGATTGTAAAATATGAATTATTGATAATAGTAGTAGTTAACTAGGAAAAAAATTTTTGTGCATGTGGGGGCATCGGTTCCCCCCCCCCCACATCGGGGGGGGGGGGAGTACCCCGGGGGGGGGCAAAGTTTCAAGATGGGTATCTTTCGAAAGGTCTCGTCAATACCTTTAAAACGAATGGTTGAACCATAAATCTGTGATAATTAAAAACAAAGTTATCGATTTTTTTTTACTTTTAACGAAAAAAAACTTAGAATTTTTTTTTTTTTTAAACGAAATTTTACCAAACTTGGTATTTAGTTGGTCCCCGACATAAACTGGTGCTGATTATATTTGGGGATCAATAGCTCAACAGGTGGCGCTGTGATAGCATTTTATCTAAATTGTTAACATGGCAGTATAGGACAAAAATTCGTATAAATGTGCATAATAAGAGTTATTTTACACTTGAGATTGTAAAATTAATATGAATTATTGATAATAGTAGTACGTAACTAGGAAAAAAATTTTGTGCATGGGGGGGGGGGGTAAATTTTGAAGATGGGTATCATTCGAAAGATCTCGTCAATACCTTTGAAACGAATGATTGAACTATAAATCTGTGATAATTTAAAACAAAGTTATCGATTTTTTTTTAATATTGTCACTGATTGAATATGTATTACTTTTAACCTGTAAGTAGTCGCTATAAACAGCGCCATCTATTACAGATTGCGTATTTTTTATTTAACTGTCACCAATAATTAAGAAGTGATGTGATCAACGTTTCTTCGATTTTATTCGCGTCTTTTGTATATCAAATTCCACTTCTAATAATTTTTGGTGGCTATTGAATAAAAAAATCTTGCAACACTGAAGGATGGGCGGCAGATCGACCAACTAGCGACTACTAACGGGTTAACAAAAGAAAAAAAAATCTTTGAAAAAAAATATTTTTTTTTAATATTGTTCCTGATTGAATATGCGTAGGAAAATATAGAAGAAAGTTTTGTGGTGGCCACAACATACTAGTTTTTATTGGATTACTCTCAATTCGTAAACAGACACACCTTTTGTAGATTTTATGAAAGAGTAACTGTTTTTTAAACTGTTTTTTAAATACTGTTTTTGCACAATAAATCTGATATTTTACTCATAATGCAATGAGTGGCAATATACGAACATCTATTTTAGCGATTCGTAAAAAATATTTTGTTGAATTAAACAGATTTTCAATAATAGAATTGAAAGTAAAGAATCTGGTATGGCACCCATACGACTTTCTCTTACCTAAAATTAAAATTCTATTAAGATAGGTTGCAGATTGACGAGTAAGATAACATTCTATATATAACTAGTGGATATGCAGATCAGGAACCTCACCGTCCTATTTGCATCACGCATTATTCAACAGATTATTTTTATTTATTCCTTATCATATATAATATATATACACTGATGGAAAAAAAAAAAATCCCAACACCAAGAAAAAATTATTGTACAGTAATGAAATTTAAGAAATACATTTGTCTAGGTAACATATTTAATTGATTAAAGTTTCAAGATCACAGGTAGAGCCATTGGCGAGAAGAGCCATTTCAAATGTGAAATGTTGATACATTAGTAACTGGTGCAACCGCCAGAATTTTGAATGCAAGCATGCAAACGTGCATGCATTGTGTCGGATATCAGTTTGTGGGATGGAGTTCCATGCCTGTTGCAATTGGGCGGCCAATGCAGGGACGGTTAATGCTGGTTGTGGATGACGCTGGAGTTGTCGTCCAATGATGTCCCATACGTGCTCGATTGGAGAAAGATCTGGTGATCTAGCAGGCCAAGGCAACATGTCGACACTCTGTAGAGCATGTTGAGTTACAACAGCGGTATGAGGGCGAGCGTTATCCTGTTGGAAAACACCCCCTTGAATGCTGTTCATGAATGGCAGCACAACAGGTTGTATCACTAGACTGACGTATAAATTTGCAGTCATGGTGCGTGGGATAACCACGAGAGTGCAACTGCTGTCATACGAAATTGCTCCCCAAACCATAACTCAAGGAGTAGGCCCTGTGTGTCTAGGCCGCAGACAGGTCGCTAGCAGGCGTTCACCTGGCCTCCTCCTAACAAACACACGGCTATCACTGCGACCAAGGCAGAACCGGCTTTCATCAGGAAAAACAACAGATCTCCACTCCGTCCTCCAATGAGCTCTAGCTTGACACCACTCACGTCGCAAACGGCAGTGGTTTGGAGTCAGTGGCATGCACGCTATAAGGCGTCTGGCTCGGAGCTGCCCTTTAAGTAACCGATTTGTAACAGTTCGTTGTGTCACTGTGGTGCCAACTGCAGCTCTAATTTCAGCTGCAGACGCAGTACGATTAGCCACAGCCATACGCTGAACACGGCGGTCTTCCCTCTCAGTAGTGCCACGTGGCCGCCCGGAACCCGGTCTTCTTGAGGCAGTACCTTCCCTTGACCACTGCTGCCAACACTCATGCACAGTGGATACATTCCTGCCAAGTCTTTCTGCAATATCGCGGAAAGAAAACCCACCTTCTCGTAGCCCTACTACGCGACCTCGTTCAAACTCAGTGAGCTGTTGATAATGGCTTCTTCGTCTTCTTAGAGGCATCCTTGACTAAAATTAACCCACTACGTCAAATCTCAACTGTAAATAACGATCACGAACCTTACAGCGCTTATTTAAAGCAAACCTCATTTGCATGTTCATAGTGTCGCTACTAGGGCCACACTTATGCGCGTAGCTCGAAATTTGAATCGACGTCATCTTTCAGATGTATAAACACGCCAACCAAATTTCGTTTATCTAGCACAGCTCCTTCCTAGAGTTGGGGATTTTTTTTCCGTCAGTGTATATTGATTCTATTGACTTTTTATATAAACAGAAATGTTTCTGAGGAGGGTGGCAGTCCCCCTTAACCCCCTGTGCTTCTCTCTTTCTATAACTATCTGTGTATGTATGTATTCCTAATAACTGACTGTCTTGTACTAATTCCCCGTAATTCATAAGTACTTGTACCAAATTTCATGCAAATTGATTACATAACATACTAGAAATATTTTGTGCAACCATGTAGATTAAATACTACTTCTATGCCCACATTTTCCCACAGAAAAATCTTTTTTTTTTTATAACATTTAAAATTCTAATAACATTTCATTATATTTTGTGGGTGTGTAACCATGTTAAAATACAATACCAGTGTTGAAATATGGACTATAGACTGTAATAGAACGAAATTCTTTTGTGTAACTCGGAAAAGCAGCCACAGGAATTATATACACTAAAAAATTAGAATCAGGGGTCTGTCCAGGCTTTTCGAACAGGGTCCTGTTTTTGTGAAATTGTGAAAAACTCTACACATATTTTTGTGAATTTAAATTTTGTGTGAAAATAAAGTTCTTCCGAACTTTTTAGCTAGGGCCCTCTTTTTGTGAAATTGTGAAAAATGTAATTTTTCAAAATAAAATTATAATGAAAGTTTCATTTTAGACCATGACAGTTCATTTTTATAGAACTAAACTTAAATATATGCATAGAAGCCCTTAATAAATTAGAAATTGAATATCAGCTTTTCGGGAGAAATACAACAAAACATCTGATTTTTCATAGGCAGCCTGTTCGATTCATGGAAGATTAGTTTTAAAAATGAAATAGCTTTATCAAAGGTCTATTTCTTATGATAAAAAATTTGTGAAGGGTCATGTTTTAGGATAAATAATTTTGTGATGAGTTCTGTTTTATGATAAATAATTTTGTGAAGGGTCCTGTTTTAGAATAAATTTTGTGAAGGGTCCTGTTTTAGGATAAATAATTTTGTGAAGGATCCTGTTTTAGGATAAATAATTTTGTGAAGGGTCCTTTAACGGACCCAGATTTGCCTCTGGACAGACCCCTGAGAATACACCTATTTAATTATAACTCATGAACATTTCAATATAATTTGAATCATTTGGATGATTACAGGACCGAATTCATTTGTGTGATCCCGCAAATAAATCATTTAGTCTATACATATCCTTTTTATTTGAGTAAACATGTTTTTCTTTATAATTTATGTTAATTCCACTGTGTTGAATGCAGCATAAACGTTTTAAAATGAGATTTTTTTACTGTAGACAATAATGTCATGAAATTCTTTTGTGCGTCTCTGTAAACAATCCATAAACATTGTATAAGTCAGTAAAAAACTATTCAACTTATTCTAAGTTTTCCATGAATAATTGTTTGAAATTTGACATAATTTGGATGATTACGTGATAGTGTCGGAACACGTATGTAAAGTCCTGTGTATTAATTGGCAAGCCTAAGAACACACGTATTTTCTGCAGTAAACATCAGTTTAAGTATCTCAATAACACCCTAATTTCACTTTGTTCAATGCAGAGTACCGACGTTAAAATTTGTTTAAACGAAATTCGCCCTGTAGGCCGTAATGATAAGAAAAACTTTGGGTACTGTACTCTGTACATAGACCATAAAAAATATACAAAAAAAAAAAAAAATCATACAGCTATTTCTATACAGAGCTTGAAAGTGTATACCAATTTGCAAGTTATTTGGAGGATTTTTGCAGCCGTTATTGCCAGGGTGAAAAACCCGCCCGGGTTTTTCTGGGCGGGCCCACCAACAAAAACGCACTGGGTTTTTGCAAATAAGTGGGTTTTCGTTAAAAATTATTTATAATTTACAAATCCCATCTATAAAGTATAGAAAACACCTTACCTTTAAAGAAAAAATTCTTATTTTTATTTTCTAGAAAATAGTATTAAACATAAAAAGTAACTACAGTTATAAATATAATAAAAGCAAGTTTAACTTCTATAATTTGTTCAATTTTCCTTTTCCTGTAAAACCGAACGGTATTTTTGTTTAACAGCAGACATAAATGTTGTCCAGAATCAATATTTAACTAATTAAATTGTTTAGTTTTAAAACGTTATAATAATTTTATTTTTATTTTAGTAGCAACATAATTAAAAATCTAATAAAATTTTCTTCTATAACCGTTTCAACTATTAAAAAACTAAAAAAGGATAAAGCAGTGCAACTTCTTATTTTTTATAATTAAAACTAGTTGGCATAAGTGGACTCTGTTCAGTTCCCCATCATATATGTATGTTCTCATAAATTTCTAGTACAGGACATTCTCTTAACATGATTATCATGTTAAGGGAAATGAATCTGACCAAACGCTTGACACAGTGACAGAATGAAATCCCCACCTAATAGGCTATCCACCGTTCACTTTGATATAGTTATCTTATTCTAATCTATTAATTAATTTTATTAGGATCAGTTTCATTTCCATGCTACTATTTCCAATGCAACAATCCTCAAAATGCATATTTATATGGGATATCGCCCAATTTTGCTATGTTGATAAAATCTTAAATTACGAGTAACTTGCGAAATTTTCCAATTAGAATATTTGTAGTCAGTTATGTTCAAACAAGTATCAAATGTTATTTTGAAGCTGTCTGATATATTTATGATCCTGAAAATGGACATTTATGCTCAATTTTGCCCTATTCTGCCGTTTTAAGTAAATCGTAAATTCCAAATAATTTATGAATTTTTTAAATTGGAAAATTTATACTCTATGATATTCATGCCAGTACCCTAAATATTTCAAAAGTGGTCTCACATCTTTACGATGAAAATATCCCTAAAAATTGACATTTATGTAAAATTTTGCCCTAACTGCCATGCTAAGAAATTCGTAAATTTCCAATAACTTGCGAATTTTTCAAAATAGCATGTTTCTAGTTACTGATGTTCATTCCGACATCAAAACTCATACTTTAAAACTGGTCTAACATTTTTTCAGTAAAAATTTTCCATTTAATGTACGTTTAAGTAAAATTTTGCCATATTCTCCCATGTTAAGAAAAGCGTAAATTTTTAATAACTTACGAACTTTTTTAATTTGAATGTTGCAAATGAATAGGGTTCTTGCCAGTGTCAAAAGTAATATTTTAAAACTGATCTGACTTCTCTGTGACAATTTGTTCTTGAGATATTGTGTACGCAGACTAACGGACTAAAACTAACACACACCATACAAATTTCGTCATTTTCAGATTCCTCACACGTGAAAATGTGTAAAAAAGTAAAAAAAAAAAAACGAGGTCAAATTTTCACAATTACCTAAATTCCCCATACCTATGGCCAGGGTTGCAGAAAATATTCAGACCTCGGAAATTTCCCCCAAACACAGTATAAATTTCCCTCAATAATGCAAAAATCTACTTTGCTATACAAAGTCATTTGTTCTATGTAATAAATCTTTAAGCGAATAAGTATACAGTGTAACATAGAAATATCGCTGTTAGAGTATATTACAAGCACTTCAAAGTAGCAAATTGTTATTTTTTAAGTACATTTTTATTTTCTTTAAAAAAATATTCAAAATTTCCCCAGTCAGTTTAAATTTCCCCCAAACCTCATTCGGGCGTTCGGATATATTCTGCACCCCTGCCTATAGCATGATGGGGAACTAAAAAGTTTAAATGATATGTATTGTCAGAGTTATTGCTAGGTTTTTTTCCTTGGAGTGAAAATACTCATTGATCTTTTTTGAAGGAGTGAATTATTATAGGCATTATTAGGAGTACAAAAAAGTGGAAGAAAAAAAACTTGATCTTTTGTGAATTCATGCTAAATTATATATATAATATATATATATAGATATAGATAGATAGATAGATAGATAGATAGATAAAGAATAAATGAGGAAATTTATTTGATGTCATGTGAAAATAGAAAAAAAAAAAAGAAAGGAAACGCAAAAATAAAGAACCAAAACAAAATAAAGCTTCAGCGAAACCGCAATAAGAACATAGCAGATTTTTGATTTATCCTTCCAAAAAGTCAACGATTCCTCAGTGAATCAGTCAATCTTCTCAATTAGTTAACAAAATATTTTTTGATTTTCATTCAAAAATTAATGCTTTTTGTGGAATTGTTAACTGCCTTATTCTTACCATTTTTGGAATAATTTCTAAAATTACAGTTTTTCTGACAATTGACTTTTGTTTTTAACACTGAACTCAGTGCTAAAGGGTATCTGGAGGACAACATAATGAAAACTGCTTGAAAATTTGTTTTTTAAACGATAAAATTGGCGGTTGTAGAAGGTGAAAAGGAAAATATCCAAGTGCGGCTTGCTTTTTTTTTTTTTTTTTTTTTTTTGGTCGCTTAGTATACGTAACAGTTGGAAAGTGTTAATGAGCACCGCATGATTTTTTTTTTTTTTTTTTTTTTGTTCTTACTTTCTTTATTTTTATATTTGTTATTCTGGCTTTTGTACGTATATTTTACTTATTTTATTTGATTATTTCATTTATTTACTTATTTTGCTATTATTTACTTATTTTACTTACTTTAATTATTTTGCATCTCTGGACGATTGTAAATTTTTTACTTTCTCTTACCCATATCAGAGATGCCAACTTCTAATTACAAAAAAGCAGGAGATTTTTTTAACAGAAATCACGAGACTTTCCAACAAGAAAGTTTGTAAGAAAAATGAGTAAAATAATGCAAATTTAATTTTAAGTAAAGCTTTATATGTTTAGGAGGTATTTACAAAGTATCAGTATTAAAATTAAATGAAATATATTTTTCTTGCAGTAAAACAAACTATCCAAAAAAAAAAAAAAGAACCCTCAGACATAGTTGTTTAAAATTTAAGTCAAAATAGACAGATTTGATCATTTTGCTCCTAATATAAAACAATAAGAATCTTAATTATCTTTGTAAAAGAAAAGGTAATAAAGAAATGAAAATATCAGCTATATTCTAATGAAATTTGAATCCTTTAAGTTTTGAATAGTTATGGTATTTAAAAAAAAAAATCTTTTGATAATGAGACATTTTTCATTATGTAAAAATGAAAGTTAAAAATTTATTCTTAGCAAAAATTAGTTTCAAAGCATTGTATAGTAATTCACATTCAAACTAAACTTGATAAATTGCAGGGCAAGATAAATTTCAATTTTCTTTAAAATTTTTTTACCCAATCCACAAATTTTAAGCATAAATTATGCTAAGAGGGATAGATAAAACTTACATCAGAAAAGCAGGAGAAATGAGTGGAAAAGCAGGAGCACAGAAAAACAAGCAAAAAGCAGGAGACTCCTGCCAAAAGCAGGAGACTTGGCATGTCTGCCATATATATATATATATATATATATATATATATATATATATATATATATATATATATATATATATTATATATATATATATATATTTTTTTTTTCCCCGTACGAAGTATTTTTGGGTCAAGTTTTTGAAATCAATATGTTATATTTACATGTGTTGAGGTCTCCCGAATCCGAAATTCATGTTTTTAGCAGCTTGTGATAGAGATCAGCATCTCAAGAACAAATAGAAGAAAGTTCAAAATCGGGATACTAAATATGTATCATATAGGGATGCTACATTAAACTTTTCGTTCAGATCAAGCAAATAGTCCTTATACAGGTACACCCAAGAGAATTGTAATACATTAAGTCTACGGAGGAAATTGCAATTAAGTAGAGTAACATCATAGGCTGCACTAAACCAAATGACTTTTTATATGCGTAAATGCATGGATTGTGTAGATTGTGCTATGGAAATCATTCACCATTCGTTTACAGTGCTACCCAAAGTGTTTTGATATAGTGGGACTATAGTTGGAAATTGCTAGAATCTGGAATTGTAATTCATTTTGTATTAGTTTACGTAAGACTAAATTTCAGTACACAATATTGTTCATAATGGATAAATTTTATAGACAATATACAGAGCTACTCAAAAATGAGCTAAACGTTCTTTTCTACTGAATGTAATTGATGGAAGTACTTTGCTGCATTTTACTATGTCGACGAACACTGCTCAGGAAGGAAAATTAGTTTTTTATGTAAACAAAGTATTTTTTGAAGTTCTATTTTCATTTGTTTTTTTTATCACGTTTTGAGTTTCCCTGGATGCGAAAGTCCAATATTTAGCGGCTAATTTGCATGCTGTTATCGGAATAACTTAAAAATAACTGCAGAAAATTCAAATTTAGCATTTTGAAGGCTGCCACTTAAAAATTTTATCAAGATTGGCAAGTTTGAAAGACGATAAATTACAGCCTTGACTTTTCTCTTTAAAATGCAGGGTAAGAGAAAATCGAGTGAGTAACACAGATTATTTATTGAATAATTAAACCCAAAGATTCAATAAATTATAGAATCTGTGATTTAAAACATATAAACCTTATATAGTTAAATTTTTCTATTTGTAACATTTATAATTTTCTGTAACTTAAATAAATTTTATCTTTGATTTAATCTATATGAGAAAAGAAAAGTATCTGCGCTCTGGTGCTCACACTACCGATTGCAGAGTTATAAAACTTGGCAGATGGATATCTGGGACCCTATAGGTGTCACCTCATCGAGATTTCACTCCCCCCCCCCCCCCAAATATTAAAAATTGGCTTCAATGTTTATTTATTCTTTCATTTTAAATCGTCTGCGTACCTTAGCAACGGATATTAAGCTATTTATTTATTTAATTTATTCATTTGAAGGCGAATTTTATTATTATTACTTTCTTCTTATTACAGAAAGTATTGGATTCGTGAAAATATTCGAACTCCAATTTTCGATGGATTTATACGTTTTGGGATGTTCCGAACACGATTTGATTGTTTTTAGAAAATGTCTGTGTGTGTATTACAAATTTTGTGGACGCTGTATCTCAGGAACCAATGAACGAAATTTAACCAAACTTGGTATTTAGTTGGACCCTGACAAACTGGTGCTGATTAGATTTGTGGAACAATTGCTCAACAGGTTGCGCTCTTATCGCATTTTTCCCAAATTTTTAATATGGCAATATAGAACAAAATTTTGTATAAATGTACATAATGAGAGTTATTTTAATCGTGCGATTATAAAATTAACATAAATTATTGTTAGTAGTAGTAGATAACTAGGAAAAATTTTTGTGCATGTGGGAGCATCGCTTCTCCCCCTGGGAGGGAAGTACACCCCGCGGGAGTAAATTTTCAATATGAGTATCCTTGGAAAGATCTCGTCAGTACCTTTAAAACTAATGGTTGAACTATAGATCTGTGATAATTTAGAACGAAGTTTGATTTTTTTTTTTTTTTTTTTTTTTTTTATCTTAACGAAAAAAAAAACACCCTAAAAAAATCTTATTTCTTCTGATTTTCAAAAAATTGACATATTTCGGCATTTAGTGATAATATCCTGTTAGGTAAAAATTGCCTGCATTTATAATGGAAAAAAATTTGATAATTTTATAAATTATTTGTGTAAAATTATATAGAAGGAAGCCATGTGGTGGCCACATCATACTAGTTATTATATTTATTGAAAATCAAATGTTAATGCAATAGAAAGAATTAAGTATATTAATTTTTAAATTAAAAACGTATTTATAACAATTACGTTTATATATTTTTTTTATAGTATAAAATCTTTATATTTTTCATTTTTTTTTATTAATGCCTTTGAAAGAATTTTTTATATACATATATAATATTTATCAGGAAAAAATGGTATATAGTAGAAAGGATTATATAATGTGTATATATTTCTTTTAAAGGAAAATCTACTTTTTATTTTATTATATTGGTCGGAATCAAATCGTAATATTGTGTAAAGAACGGGGGCTGTACATGGTTCAAAAACTAAAATATTTTAATAGATGCTAAAATACAGTCATCTTTAAAATAAAAAGCTGCAGCGGGTACCCGAAGTAAGGTTTAGAGTGATTTCAACTTTTTTTTTTTTAAATATAAATGTGATATAAAAAAGAAAGTGATTCAATTTTTTTTTTTAAATTCATTTAAATATAGTGACTAGCGAAGAAGGCGTAGCCTGTTAGTTATGTATTTGTTTAGACGGGTGCAGTTTGCAATTCATTATCTGAAAAGGGTTTTTACACAACTATGTTGCGGGGGGGGGGGGGGGGCTGGAAGAAAATTCCTTAGTTTTTTCCTGCCTCTTAAAAAGCAAAAATAGATTTTACAACCGGAGCAGCATTAGGGTCTTAACATATTTACAAGTCAATTGAACATATCGCTTATGGGTTATAGTAGGGGCACAACTCAAAAAATAAGATTTTTAGACAAAGTACAGGGCTTAGTATGATTAAATACGTTCTTACGAGCAGCAATACTGGCACATCTCACAATAGTACAATATTTACATTATAAGGTATTTATATTAAGGTGTGTTTTCTGTATTGCCAAAGTAATGAAAAAAAAAAAAAAAAAGTTTTGAGATAAAGGGATTTTAAGTTGTGCTACTATTGCAGTCCAGGAGCAATATCTTAGGTATATTAATAATCTTATTAACTTACTGTAATTGGTGAAATTTATATGCTTTTATTTTCGTTATGAAAGTGCTCTTATTACTATTTTTTTCTTTTTTCTTTTTTCTCTCTAACTCTAAAATTAGGCAATTTAAAAACTTAAAATGTTTTTTCTGAAAAATTTCTAAATTCCCTAAATTTTCCTTCTTTTTGCAATAAAAATAAAATTAATTTTCTTTTTTCTTTCTCTCTCTTAATAAATAGACTTCAAAATTCTTGTTAAACCCTTTTCAAAATTCTTGTTTGAGATTTTCTTTGAATTCCAGGTACCGTTGCAACTCTGGTGAAGTGCAACTATAAGACATTTTCGGTAGTCGAAACGTGATGATGACTGATAAAGATGTAAAAGCGAAAATCCATAACTAAACATAACACTAAATATTCCACACAATCTGGCACATGAGCAAAGTTCAAATAACTGTGATAAAGATTGTATTTTAGTTGCTGATATTGTAGCTCAAGGGCGTAGCTATTCAAAAATCATGGGAGGGGCTCGAAAAGTTTCATTTTGAAAATTACTCAAAATTAATATTAACGAAATCAATTAACAATTAGATGTTAATTAATATTCTTTAATTATTAGCATTAATTATAAATTATTACTAATTATAAGCATATATAACACATTAATTTTGGTTTTAATTCGGTGATTATTTTATTTGGCATTAAAAGGAAAATTCGCAATAATCAATAGGGGGCGGCTCCCTTTCCTACGCCCCTGTTGTAGCTTGATACATTTGTCAGTGTATTCAAGTTTTAACAGCAGTAAATGCAGAAAAATTTAATAAAACAACTTAAATGTTAACATTTAAATTAAAAATCAAGGAAAATCTGTTGTGTTTCAGATCAAAGTAAAGGCGGAGGTGGGGGGGGGGATATTAAGCAATAAGATTTCATAAGAAATGAGTCTTCATTAAAAACAGTGAAATACTCTAACATAAGATAGTTGTCAAATTTCAGTTTTTTTTTTTTTTTTTTTTTTTTTTTAGAGACTAACTACCGCTATTTTCTACATACTATTTTCCCAATACAATGAATTGTAGATAATTACTAGAATATTACGAAAAATTTTATTAAAAATCAGTGTCACTATATCTTCCAGGAAAGCTCGAAGACTTAGTAATTATGTTATTGGCATGGAAGAGAATTTTCCGCTCTTTTGCCACCACTATTTCATACAGACATCTTTGGAAGATATTGTCTAGAAATAGTGGCAGCAAAAAAGTGGAAACTTCTCATCCCTATATTAGCTTATATAAAGTTAAAATAATTTTTAATTATAAAATTGCATTTCGGGGGTAAATACTGTTTCTGTACATTAAAATATTCAAGCAATCCATTAAAACAAATAAGAAAAACGAATAAGATAAGGAATAAAGACCAGGTGACAATATAACAAATACAATTTTGAATTCAAATTGTAAAGACAAAAAATGAATAAAAATAAATTTTATAAGCACAGAATGAAATATTCACGATATTAAAACCAAGAAAATCATTTAACAATAAATGCAATTAAAACACACATAATATTTAAAATTCTGCATGATCTTATCAGAGTTCATGTTTTATGAAATGAAAATAACAATTTATGCATTTTATTTAATGCATAAATTTATTATTTTATATAATGCATTTTTTGTTCTAACTCCGAAATTTCTATGGTGGTTTTGTTAATTTATCTGAAAATACTATTACATTTCGTTGGAAACTCTGCACACACCAAGTCTTTAGAAAAAATGTTTTTAAAATTTCAACTTTGATTGCTTTTATTACATAAACATATCGGGGAATTGAACAGAATGATTAGCATTGTGATTGCCAGGTGCCCGTTTCGAAATCTGTCGCTGTCTAATTTTATTGTAAGAAAAATTATATCCGTAGAGCAACATCCAATGCGAGAAAATTTGACATAGGTACATATTAACATTTACTGTAGTTACAAATCATTTCAGTTTTTTGGTGATGCAGGATGATCCATAAATGCTTTTACTGAATTTGCTCCCCCCCCCCCTTTTTTTTTAATTATTTTTTATTGTCGTAACCAAATATTCATTGAAAATGAACATTGCTATTTTTTTTTTTTTTTATCCCAAATTTAAAGAATATTTATCGAGTGGGCATTTGATAACCTGCAAACTTTGAAAACTGGCTAAATATGAGAAGAAATGTATTTACGGGGCCTTTAATTCTTTAATGAGTGTTAATTTATTATTCTACAACTTATTTAATTTTGAAAAGTTAAAATAAATAGTCAGGAACATTAAGATCTTGATAGCGCTATAAAAACATTCAGCACAATGCATTTCAAAAGAGTATTTCTTCATCAGGGGCATAAAGATTTGCCCAGCTGCAGCAAAAGCGATAGAAAAAAAAATCTTTGTCCTTAATATTTTTGTTGGGTCTTCAAGATTTCAATGTCCCTGACTTCTATATTCTGCATCAGCTGCATGAATCTGTTGATTGATTCAAACGTTTGCATTTCAATTTAAATACAATTTTTATTGTATTTCTTTAAATATATGAAGTAGATTCTGAATATAACTTAATGTACTCCCTCCTTTAAAATTACAGCCATAAAAATTAAATATATAAATAAAGTAATAATTAAACACATTGCCATTGCATAATTTGCTAATAAAATTTTAAGATAAAAATGCAACATTAAAGGGTACCAGCCTAAATTTAAGAATTTCGGAGGAAAACATAGAAAGCTCCGGACAACTAAGCCGGTGAGAGCACAACATGGATTCGAACTCAACACCTTTTGTCTACCAGTTTTGAGAGCCAAAACCTTTACTGGTGGGACCTATAGATTGGGTTTGAGGAAACGACCAGATTTAATCAAATCTAAAAATAAAAAATCCCCCTCTTTGAAGCGTTTGTGCATTATTTTTATTCTTTTACAATAAATGTAAGATATTTGAATAAATCAAGGTGGTGTAGGGATCAAGTCAGATTGATTGCACGTAGGCCCCATAGGCCTGGACGGGCCAGCCTTTCAACTCAAATTTAAAAACCAGTAGATTTTACCAAAAAACAGATTTTTACCATCTGACATTTTTAACAATAGAGTGGCAACAGTCAAACGCATAGATTTACACGAAAAAATATATATATATATATCTTTAATATTTTAATTCGTAATTTTAAAATTAATCTCTTTCCTTTCAGATGAAAACAAAATACTACTCACATTTTGCATATGAAAAGCGTTTTTTTTTTTCCTTTTCTTTTTTAAAGACGTTTATTGCTGATTTTGCTTAACTAAGAAAAGAATAATCAAACCGTTCTTTATAGCTATTTTAAATTCTAATTTAACAAAATATGCTCACAGGCTCACACAATTAGTAGTTCTATACTTGCCAAATTTTAAAGGAAAAAAAAAAAAAATCAACAGATTCTTGGTCACAAATAGATTATTCATGATATAATCAGAAATAAGGATATATATATATATATATTTTTTTTTTTTTTTTCCCTTCTAAGTTTACAATTTGGATTTACAAGTAAATTCAATAATGCTTTTAATATTTGCATGTAAAAACATTATTAAAAACGGCAAAATTTGAGATAAACATTGTTTATACATTCAATGTTTGTTTCATTTGTACATTATCTTCTAGATATTTTCTTCCGTATAGTTATAGAAAAATTGATAAACTGTAAGACTTTAATAATTTCCTGAAAACCAGTAGACCAATAGTAATAGTCTAAAACCAAGAGTTGACAGATACTTTGATATTTTAAGGGGTCTAATTTGTATTAATGCGAGTTTTGGTGAAAATCACAGGAAATTCCGAAAGGCTAAGCCATCGAGCGGGACATTGTAACGAATCCGGCACGTCAGGTCTACGAGCATAGAGAACAGTAAATCTCGCCCACCGGTGGGGCTTTTTCATAATAGGAATTGCAATATATTTATAATTATGCGCTAAAAATATATAATTTAAGCTATCATTAGTCGCTCATTGAAAATAAAATGATAACTCTTTAGTTTTAGGAATGTATTCACAAATTTAATAAAAACTTTTTTTTTTATTTGTTTAATTGATTTTTTAAATATTAGGTTAACGGCCCTCTTCACTTACCGTCGCCGGAAGCCCGAGCCAATGTTATTCTATGGGGAAATTTTCTTTACAAATAACTTATTAACGAATACATATTTTTTAAATTCTGTTTTCACATTCAGAAAATTCCCAACTGTTAAGTTGACGAACCTTTTTTAAAAATGTATTTTTTTAATTTTTAATTATATTTTAAAATTGCAAAATGAAAAAAATTCACATATTGAAAATTCGTATTTTGCAGCTTCAAAATAAAATAAAAGGTCCGTCAATTTAACAGCTGGGAATTTTCAGAATGTGAAAACAGAATTTCAAAATATGTATTTGTTAATAAGTTATTTGTAAAGAAAAATTTCCCCATAGAATAACATTAGCTTCGGTTTCCCGCGGCGATGAGTGAAGAGGGCCCTCCTTAAAACGCACGATAAGGCATTCACAAATATAAAATTAATCCACCTGTCTTTCCTGAAAATACCGTATTCTGCGAAATTGTAAATTATTTTCCTTATTTAAAAAAAAAATAAATGAAATAAAATTGGGCGTTTCTACATATAATTTAAACAATGAATTTTAACAAAAATATGATCTGAAAAGTAAAATAATTTAACATATGCATCACTAACCGCGCATTGAATATAAAAACAAATTCTTCAAACACGTTAAAATCATTTTTCAGGAAAAATGCATATTCGAATATTATTTAATAATCGTTTCAAGAAATTTGAGTTTAAAGTTATCAAGCATTCTTTTTGAATTTGAGAAATATTAAAATTTCAAAAAGCATTACTTATAACAAGCATAAAAACCGCAATTTATTCTCAGTTTTTCTTCAGACATCTGTATTTTGTAGTCGAGAACAGATGTAAATTCCACTGCTAGCGGTGCAGTGTGCCACTCACTGACTCAGTTAATCTTGGTAGAAAAACACAATGACGTACATACCCCTTCGCGGTTTACTAACTGGTTCCGGTTGATAATTGATAACCAGCTCTCACCAAAACCGCACAATAGGGTTCTTTTATTCTTTTATTAGTATACCTTGCCAAGATTTTATCACTGTAAGAAATAAAGTTTGCCGGTCGCCATTTAAAGGCGTGCGAAATACTGAAAAGTTAGGTGCGATAAAATTTAAGGAGAGAAATAGTACTATTTATAAATATATATATACAGCTTTTCAATGTATAATTTTACTTTGATATACCAGTCAGGGTTGATTTTGAATATTTTGACTATACATAAAATTTTCTGAACACTATATCATATGCATATGTATTTTTAATATAGGAATTGAAAACTATGTGAAACAAGGGCAAAATCCAAACAAACGAAATGAAGTAAGAAGGAACAGAGGCTACCACGGCTTCAGGGTTGGCCAATTTTCGCCAAAGTGGAAAATACCACGGGAAAAATAGTTTTTGCCACAATTTTTGCCAGTGGCAAAAATTACCAGTATTTCAAACAGGGTTTTAAGGATTTTAATTACACGATTTTAATGTTTAAATCATAATTTTAACAAATTAAAACCAGAGATTTAATTACACTCTTGATCAACTGATTCTTATGTGAATCATTAAAATAATGCATTCTAAAATTTCTTTAAAATGAAATTACCTTTAAAATGAAATTTCTTTAAAATGAAATTTTTAACATCAACATAATTTTTTTTTTATTTTTAAAAATATTTAAATTACCTATCTTAAACATTCTTCAATAATTAATTACTAGAATATTTGTGTTTTTCAACGTATTACATATTTTTGTTTACTATGGGGAAAAGTCAAATATTAAGTCAATTATTAACCCAGCTGTTCTAAAATTTGCCAGTCAGTCACTGATCATGCATTTTTTTGGAATTGAAATGTAAATTGTAAGTAAACTCTCTCTCTCTCTCTCTGAATATGTCTTACTTAAGATTTTTTTGTACTTCAATAAAATAAAAATATTTTGTAGTTTTATTTTAATGGGTTCAGGGACTGACAAAGTTTCAATATCTTAGGAGCCAGAAATAGCGAATTATTTCTGTGACAATACTCACAGCAAAACTTAATAATATTTCATAATTGTATAATTAATGCAGGTCATTCACATATTATTTTACATTGAATAAATGAACTATTCAGTTAAAAATGTGAACTAAGGAAATTTTTAAGAAAATAACTATTTTTTTATTTATGAAGATAAAAACAAACTATTGGGGGGGGGGGGGGGGAAATCCACAGGAATAAATATAATTTTTACCTTTAATATAATCAAATATATTGAAAGTGTTTAAGTTTTAGCTTTAAAATACTATTTGTCTATTAATTTTTCCAGACAGAATTCCTTTAAAGAGAATCCATTTGATAAATATACTATTTAAACTTTCTCGTTGTAAATTCGAACATAGTTTGCTTTAGATAGTGTTTATGATGCTTGAATCTTGTTTCACACAAAGATGTTGACATGGAAAGTACCAGTATAGTAGTAAGATTTATCAAACATGGAAAAGCATCTTTTTAAAACAGAAATAATTGTTCGATTTTCAGAAAACATTAAACTCATACTATTCATTTAATACATCAGCAATGTCATCTTTTATACCACGACAAGAAGGTGGGAGGTAAAACAAAAGTATACATAGAAAATATTGTAAATGCATGAAATATTTTTTGTCAGTCTGCCGTAATTGGTCACCAATGGATATTTATAGTCACCCTGGCACCCGGAATTTGTCGGACACTGGTTATATATTATTAATAATTAATTATAATTACTTTTTTAATTAAAGATCTTCAAACATTTTTTTCATTGAGGTACCAAAGTGTAAAGGGTGAAAATTGAAAGGGATTGTGTTTTAATTTTATTTTTCCTCATTTTTTCCACTTTTTGCCGCTGTCCTGGCAAAAATGCATTTTTGCCGGCAAAAACCCAACCCTGCACGGCTTAAAAGAGGGGTGAAGCGGGTTAAACTATAAACTTATTGCTATGTGTTAAAATATTTCATTAGACGTTAGAAGGGAGCTATTTTCAATACTGAAAAGTTTTTCTTTGTGAGCATATTAAAACAGAAAAAATCACTATACAATTTATTTTTATATGAAAAATACCCCCCCCCCCTCCCCTTTCCTTTTAAGCATTAAAAAAAAAAAAAAAATATATATATATATATTTCCATATATGAATAGAATGCAAAAACTAATCTTTTTAAAAGCGTTCACAACCATGTAAAAATTTAGGTTTTATAAAAGGATTTTCATTCTCGAATGCAGGAAATTTTTCAAGCATTTAATTTAGGTACTAAAGAATTAAACGGACAATTACAGTTTTTATCTGCATTAAAAAATAAAAGAAAAAAGAAAATCTTAAAAACGACAAATATAATTTTCTTTTTAAAAAGATTTTTTTTCTTTTTAACTTTTTTTTTAGAGGGGAGGGGAGAGGGGGCTGGCTGCAAATTTTGAACTACTAAAGGTATATTTACACCTTTTATACGCGATTTTCGTCAAGAAACATGTTTCAATGTACATCTAGAAATAATCTTCAAACCTTTAAGCTAAAAATTATCTGTTCGAATTTAGTTTCTAGATAAATGAAATTTTATTTTTGGATAGTAAATAGAATCAATGTTATAACGGTTAAAAAAAAAAAAAAAAAAAAAAAAAAAGACAAAATATTTTGAAGCAAAACTTGCCAACAAAACATATCTCCTACACACTTATTTTAAAAGTTATAAATTTTGGCATGCATGTTTACGGAGTTATTCACGTTTTGAACTACTTTTTATAAAGATATCGTAAAATTTGTTCATTTTGCTGAATTAAGAAATGTATCAAAATTTTCAATAAAATTAGTTTGATAGCACATAACTATTAAATTATCATATACAAACATAATAGTTCAAATCCTAAAACACACTTTCCTGAGTAAAATACTTTATTTTTTATTTTATTTTTTTACATTTTGCGCAACTCATTTTTTAGACATATAGGTGTTTTATTATATTAAAAATTTTTTTTTTTTTTTTCAAGCTTTTATATATATTCATCTATCTTATCTTTTGTTTGCTGAGTGTTACAAAAGTATTATATTATTCAAATTATATATATGTGTGTTATGTTAGTGTCATTTCTCTTCTGCGTAAGTACTTTAACTTGTTTTTACTAATCATTGGTACTGAAATTAAATTAATACCGTGACTAATTTTAATCGAAATAAATCTCAATTAAAATTTAATTTATGTTGGTATCTTCATCTATCTTGTCTGCTGAGTGTTACAATGGTACTAAATAATTCAAATTATATATATATTATTATAAATGAAATTCAAAGGAGTAAAACTTTAAAAATGCAATTATATTTAAAAATAAATAAAAGACCTCTGAATGTGTACGTATGCCTGAAGTTATTTTGTACAGATATTCCTAAGATTGGATTACGAATTCTTGTCATAGTTACCGATTATTCAATAACATTTCTTTTGCACAAGCAATTAAAAGTAAAAATCCCCTCTAATATTATGAATTTATCTATAAATTCACACAATTTTAAAAATAAAATTAAACTTAGTTACACAAAGGAAAACCGCTATCTATGAGGGAGGAGTGGTGGAATAATATTGAAATTTTTATTTTTTTCTGACAAAAAAAAAAAAAAAATATTTACATTTATCCATATATTTGATTATATAAATTTATTGTAGACTATAGAAAATATTCTTTAATATAAAATATACTTGATAATGTAAAATTATTTAAATATAACGTTCAGTAAAATGCAAATTTTAACACAGGATAATACATGTTCATGCGGCTAAGATATTTTATTTATGGATAAAAAAATGTATCCCTAAATAAAATTACTAAAATTTTTTACTTACACACATTGAGAATTCTGAAAATCTACTGAAAGAATAAAAAATCTACTTTGTTACATCTACCAGAATAAAAAGGACTACAGATACGCATAAATACTGGGAAGTAATTTTTATTTATTTTTTCTTTTTAAGAGAATTCCCCTCTCCATTAAATGTATTTCAGGTTATTCTAGTATAACCTTCTGGGGGAGAGGGGGTAAGCAATGAGGGTAAAAACAGGATATACCGGTGGAGTGGTATATAATATGACTTATATTGTATACAATTCTCGTGTATATAACATTGTATATATTTTAAATATATGTAATATTATCGTATGTTTTATGCATCGTGAAATCTAATTAGGTCGAAAAATGTTACGAAAAGGATTAATGAAAAGTACAAAAAAAAAAAAAAAAAAAAAAAATGAACATATGGGAAACAAAATGGAAATCTGTTTTAAAACATTGACATATGGTTTAACATTAAATGTTAACATTTAACTATTATATACATTACATACAATTATTTAAGGATTAATTCAGCAATTTTCCAGCATTCCAATTAGTAGTGTAGGAATTTCCATGTTTAACAACTCGCATATATACAATTTTTCAATTTCTTATTGTATTTTTTTTTTTTTTTTTTTTTTTTCCCCTTTAAGAAATCTTGTAAACGTATTTTCATAAAAAAGATTTACACATTATTTCCGGCTGAATAGTGTATTTTTATAATGATTTATCTATTACAAATACTTTTTTCCCCTTCAAATTAATTCTTCATATCAATGTATGTAATTAAATTTTCATAAATTAAAAAAATAAATAAATAAATAAAAATTAATTCGAGATCCGAAAGGATAAATATATGGTACATAAACAAGAATTATGCTAAAATTTAATAAGTACACATGAAATTAAAAAAAAAAAAAAAAAAGGTATCGATCGCTAGAATCAATATTATATATAAAAAATATTTAAAATTTTTAAAAAATATTACATACCGAAAGTGCAGAGGAACACCGAAGACAGAAAACAATAAATAAATGTTTTTGAACACATTTTTGTCATATGAACAGTACTGTACTAAGTACTAATATGTTGGAACGAGGATGAAATTTTGAAAAACAGAAGTCAAAGCTCCAAAGCCCGATCCGTTCGCTACGTGTCGAATGTGAAGTAGGGAAAACGGAAAAGGCAGATGCCAGCCAGACAAGTAAGCTAGAATCCCATTGGTTATTACTGAGATTGTAACATGAACGACGCTTACGCTATGCAGTGTTGTCAGACTTGGTCATTTCTCCTCATTTTGGGGAGTTTTGAAGCTTCAGGAGAAACATTTGGGGACAGAGATTTTGTGGAGAGCAGTTTGGGGAAAAGAAAAATTTTGGGGATATATATGGGGATTTTCTTTAAAATTAGTGAAAGGTGACATTTTCCTAATCCAATAAAAACGAAAAAAGTAAAAATAAATAAATTAATGTCAATTATTGATTCTGGGTGCTATTTCAGAAATAGAAAAGCAACTTTTTCAACTTTTTGATTATAAAATTTCTCCTGTTTTTTCCCACTTATAATCCCTGATTTCAAGGATGGGATGGGATGGTTGGATTTTACGTCGCCCTAGGGCTGCGCAGATGGGCAATTGGGCGACGGTCTGGGACACACTCCTAGAAGTGGTCCGAAGACATGCCATCACAATTTTGATCCTCCACGGAAGGGATGGCTCGGTGACACCCTCCCTTCCCTCCTGATTTCAGAAATTATTTGGTTTATGTGTGCTACAGCAAGAGTGAATGCATGATACGCACTATTGATTGCAGCTTCGCTTCAAAAATCAAACTTAAAGTAAGCTGGATCAGCATAAACTTGGATGCTTTGTCTTAGCTAACTTGAATTAAACTTCCTGGGGTGAAATATAAGTTTTATGCAAGCTGTGTGGCATACCTTGTTTTTCATGCAGTTTAAAATCAACAAAAATTACTTTTATATTTTATATACTTATTAATATCATATTTAAATACAAATGATTTGAGATGAGGAAACTCAGAAAGTTAAACAAATAGATTCAAATAAATAGACAAATAGAATAAACTCAAAAAGTAACACAAATTTAAAATTTTCCAAAAACTAGTGCATTGAATGTTATTTTGGTAAATGGGGATTTTTTTCGATAACGAGCTTCATTTGGGGGAAAATATGAGCTTAAATTTATCCAATATTTTTTTAACTTTTTCCAAAAAAATTACATTTTTAGTGTAAATTGAGTTGGGGATTTTTTTTAGAAAAAACCCTGGATTTGGGAAAATTTGATAACTGTTTGGGGAAATTCACTTTCGACCATCCGGCAACACTGACGCTATGGCGTTAGTTTCGCTTGATGAAAACAAGCAGAGGGGAGCAAGTTTCAAATTTTATTTTATTTTATTTTTTGTTTTAAGTAGCTTTGATAACATGATACGGCTTTTAGAGTACGCGTAAACGTTTAGAATATGCCTAAATATAAAATATGGCATGACTAATATATGCATAAACGTTTGAAACCATATTTTTTATTTGTATGCCATATTATAGTAATTACATATTGATAATATTAATGTGTTATTATTAAAGAAAACTTTTCGTAAGCACAGTAACAGATTAAAGTTATCGCGTATTGATAATATTAAAAAAAAAAGCTGTTATTAAAAAAAAAAAAAAAAAAAAAACCTTATGCGCATAAAATTTATCGCAGAATTTCTTTTTAAAGTTGTCGCTCATTGATAATATTAATAAAAACGTGCTATTAATTAAAAATAAATAAACGAATAAAAAGACTGCTTTATTGTACAGTTAATATGATATTTAAAGTTATTTATTCCCTTAATTTTCTAAAAACGAATAATTATGTATGTGAAACATAAAAGTTAGTTTTTTTAAATATACTCATTTTTTATGTTTCATGCATAAGCAAAAATCAGGAATCTATTTTTATTTTTATTTATATATTTAAAATATTTTATAATTAACATATACAATATTTTTTGCTCAAATCATAAATAAATTATGCAACATAAAAAATGTAAAAATTTTTGATCTGACTTCCAAAAGTTATTTTCTTAAAATAAAAATTTGATGTTTGGCTAAAATTATTAAATTTAACCACTTACTCTTATTTAAAAAGTAACTTATGAAAACATCTTATCAAAATAATTTTTTTGAAAATATATTACATTTCCTCTGCCGGCCGGCTGGCTAAATCAGTTGGTAAAGAACTGGCTTCCGAAATACCAGGTCTCGGATTCGAATACTGGAGAAGGTATCACGTTTATTGTTTTTATATATTATGTATAAAATAAATGTTTATGCAATAAAAACTTGTAAAATCATTGTCATCTGAATGAATCGAAATAAAAGCGGTCCTCTAAACAAGCAAAAATCTTATCAAACACATGCCCTTTACTTTTAGATTACTTTTATAAAAACAAGCAAAATCTTAATCAAGTTTTATAAATTATTTTTAATGTTATCAGCTATAAATTAGTCGTTTGTAATATTTTCAACATTGAGATAATGCTTATCTTTTCCTTTTTATAGAGAAATAAATTACGCTAGTGCGAATAATAATAATAATAATAATAATCACTTTAGCAATAAATGTATTTAGCAAAAAGGGTATTGCTTCCACTATATACACAATCCTTCGTGACAGGGTTGGCAGGTTATTGATACATGATAGTTTTTGACGGTTTAAACCACAGTTTAAACTGTCACGCCAAAAACCTGTGTCAAAAACCTTATGACAAAAATCTCAAATTTTACACTTCTTTAAGCAATGAAAAAGTCGTATTAAGAAAAATAAAAATTTGTAGTCGTAAAAGTGCTTAGTTTATATGTCTCCCATGGTTAAAAATAATTTTTAGAAGAATATGTGTTTCCTATGAATGCTAATTATTTCTGTTTTATTACAAAAATATGATATTTATTACCTTTACAAAATACAACAATTCGAAGATAGAAATTTGTATATTCTAAGGTGAACTACTTACTTATTGCACTTTAAGTTATAAAAAAATTTACAGAGATTTATTTTCAAAAAGAAGCTCTACTAAATGTATACTGATTCATAGTTAAAAGGGGCTGTAAGTATTTTATTTCAATGAAAGAAATTGCTGTACTATTGAATATTGAATCATGACTTTCCATTTTGCGTTATAAACAATTGTATGTTTTAGTGCTGTATGATTAAAAGTTTTTAAGGTATTGCACAACTAGTTGAACTAAAATTTTAATATGAATTACATAGTAAAATTTTTAATTATTCTTATTTAAGGAGATGTAATGGACAGTATATAAATTATTATTATTGTAAATTGCTGTCATAAAAGGGTATGGAAATTTACATCTATATACATTGAAATGTAATAATATTAAATACATTAAAATTTCTCAAATTATATGAAAAAAAATAATAATAACGAATGAATTTTTTTTTTTTTTTTTTTTAACTGCTCCCTGGTAATTAATTTTTAATTTTATACCACGATTTTACATTATTACAGTTTAACAATATATTCTGAAATTTCTGGATAGTACTCTATGTGGATCTGTTTATAAATTAATTACAAAAATTACATTTAAATGTTAAAATTTCCCTTAAAATTACAGAATTCAGCATAATTTTAAAAATTAACTTTTTATTGAATGCATAAAGTAATAACTAATGCTTTTAGTATATATTTTTAAATCATAATAATGCTAAAATGAGGAGGGGGGGAAAAAGAAAGAAAAAAAAAAAATAAGAAAAGAAAATAGTAATTAGCGGAAAACATTTAAATTTTTTCAAAAAATTTAAAATTTTGAACTTATTTAAAATTTAATTTTAAAGAATTTTTAATATAACTTAATTTCATTACAATAATTTGCTACCTACATATGCAAATTTTCATAGCTCTAAGACAATTTACAAAAAGGATTTATAACATTCACTCTCCCCTTAAGATGATGCTTTAATACATTTCCTAACTTTTTTTTTTTCTTTTTTTGGAAAAAGGATATACAAATGTTATATATATAACCAATGCTAATTTATATACATAGTACATTTAACTTAAAATAATGCTTAAAATTATTTAATTTTCGATTCTAGTTTTAATTTTTCACGTATGGTTTTCGACAGTTTTTGACACCTGTCACACGTCAAAAACTGGTTTTAGACGTCAAAAAACCAACCCTGCTCCGTGATAACTCTCAACTTACATAAATGATGGGTGAGTTAAAACCTACTGACTACGTTACATTCCTAAGTCTGGGAGGATTGCCTTTCATGGGGGTCTTTCTAAAGGATCCTAATCGGAATTTATGAAGAAAAGAACTGAAATGACTAGGCCGACGAGCACGACCTCGTATCGAAACAGTTACTTCCCGTATTCCAGCTTTCAGAGCAAAACCTCTCGGCCACCAGTGGAAAATTTGCATAATTCCAAATAAACCTTTTAAGAATAGTTGGTTGGCTGGTTGTAAGGTTTAAGGTCAATTGGCTACGCTAGGGTCCTAAGCCTATGGATGGGGTGTCCTCCATAGGAGTGTTTCTAAGGGGTCCTATCTCGTATTTACGCGAGTTTCGGAAGAAACCACGGAAAACTCCGAACGACTAGGTCGATAAGCGCGACCTAGGATCGAACCCGGAACTTCCTATCTAGCAGTTTTGAGCGCAGAACCACTCGGCCGCTGGTGGGCCCTTTTAAGAATAAAACAACTGTCAAATGCACTTTGAATACGTTTATTCACTTTTTTTTTTTTAAATATAAAATGTACAATTTAATAAATAACAAGCATATAAAAAGCTTCGGCTATTATTTTAAAGATGTCAAATCAACACTAATAAAACTAGACATAGAATGCCAATAAACATTTTATTTGTATATCTTCTTAATTAATATTTTAATGATGTCAAATCAACACTAGTAAAACTGATATAAAATGATAATAAACATATTATTTATATGTTTTCTTGATACAGTTAAAGTTAAGAATTAATCTGC
This sequence comes from Salticus scenicus, assembly GCA_963930645.1. NCBI lineage: Eukaryota > Metazoa > Arthropoda > Arachnida > Araneae > Salticidae > Salticus > Salticus scenicus. Next base: position 266,459,862 of record OZ005651.1, on the reverse strand, counting down.
ACTGACTATTTAAACTGTAAAATTTCCCTCTCCATAAATACACACACATGCACCAAAAAAGCCAAAATCGCAGTTATGTAATAAAGGCTATATATATATATATAGATATTAATTATAATTGTCCTTTTATTTTGATAACTACTGATTATGCCCTTCTTTTTCTGTTCCTTTTTCTACATTTAGATGCATCTAATCTACTTTTCAAATGAAAAATATACTTTTAATATTTCTGATTCGTTTACTTTATTTTTTATATACAAATTTGCAGAGAGGGGGAATTGTAGTTTGAAAAATGTTTCGTGTTGGGGGAAATGGTTCAAATTTTAATATTCTCTCATACATTTTATGACGTGAATAGACTTTTATATGTTGTTTAACAGAAAACATGAAATATTCAAATTTCAAATTCTCGTGTCTTCTTCCATTTACACCTTCTATTAATAATAATAATAATAAAAATGTGTACAAAATAGAAAATATAACATAGCTCGAGCACTGGCAAAATGGTTCTTATCTCTAAAATGATAGACGGGAAAGGCCTGGTTTGAATCCAGGTCGCACTCGTCAGCCTAGCTGTTCGGAATCTTTCATGGATGTCTCCGAAACTCACGTGAATATGAGCTAAGGCTCCATCGAAACACTCTCACGAAAGGCATTCCCTACAAACAAAATTTTATGGGTCAACATTGAAATAACTGTAGAACTGAATAACTTGGGCTCTTCTTTAGCCAACAGTGAAAGATGGATACATGGCCCAACTTTTGGTTAACAGTTCACTCATATGCAGCATTTTACAACGGTAATCACATTTTTGCATTTATTATGTGTTATTTTTACACTTTTGGGAGAAAAAATGACGTCCTTGTCGTATTTAATGCGTGGAATAAAATTATGTATTCTTATTGAATTTGCGCTAATATCACAGACCGACAAATATGAAGTTGACAAAATTTGATTTGATGATTTCAGCTGATCTTTATGTTTTTTGATATGCTGAAACCGAAAATGCAGCCCATTTTTCTCTACCAAGTATAGATTTTTGTCAATATAGGGTGTTTACCGACACGATTTCTTACATATACCATCATAACAATCGGTTGGTTGGTTGGTTGGTTGATATGGTTTTAAGTCACACTAGTGCTTCACAATTACAACAATAGACATCTATTATTAATTAATCATGGAAACATATTATAAAACTTACTATATAATTATATTGGTGGAAGAGTAATGGAAGAAATTGTATAAGCAGGCACCCTGTATTGACAAAAATCTATACGTGATAGAGAAAAACTGGCTTCATTTTAGCTTTCAGCACACCAAAAAACATAAAGATCAGCCAAAATTATAAAATCAAAATTTCACATGTCGACCTGTGTATTAGAAAAGAACCATTATATGCAAATTTAACACATAAACTAATGTTGAACCAGGGCCCGAAATTTCAACTCAGATTCCCTCGCCGAAAAAAAAATTTACTCGCCACAAAATAGGGTTGTCATTTTTTTTCTTCTTTTTTTACGTATTTTGGGTTTTTTATTTTTCCCTAACTATTTGAAAGGCTTTTTCAAATAGTTAGGTTTTTATTAATATTAAAACGTCGTATATCATCATGTTTCATAATCATCTATAATTAAAAATCATTATAATGTATTTGAGATTTGAAAAAATTAAAATATCTAATAACATAAATGCAAAGAGTCATTAAAGAAAAAATATGCTGTGGGCACCACATGACTTCCTTATACACCTTTAGAAATATATACATAATGCTTAAAAGAATGGTCATTTGACCGAAGACAGTTAGCAAAAAATATTTAAAACATGCATTGTCACCGTGTTCTGAGCTTTTCTGAAAATTGCAAATTTCAGCTAGTCGGGAAATCAGTTAAAAATCGATTGCAAGATTTGTACTGGTAACGCTGCCGAAGGCAGCAGGGATCCGAAGTAGTTGGCTAATAGTATTAAAAAAAATGCATTTTCACCGTGTTCTGAACTATTCTGAAAGTTTCAAATGTCTAGCTGGTGGGGAAGTTAGTTAAATAATTTTTCTGTTGAATCATATAAACGCTGCTGACGACAGTAGTGAGTCCGAAACAATTTGCTAAAAATATTTAAAAAATGCATTGTCACCGTTTTCTGAGCTTTTCTGAAAATTTCAAATGTGTAGCTAGTCGGGAAGTCAGTTAAAAATCGACTGCAAGATTTGTACTGGTAAAGCTGCCGAAGGCAACAGACATCCAAAACGGTTAAAAATATTAAAAAAAAAAAAAAAAAAAAAAAAAAAAAAGAATTTTCACCGTGTTCTGAACTATTCTGAAAGTTTCAAATGTCTAGCTGGTCGGGAAATTAGTTAAATAATTTTTCTCTTTAATCATATAAACGCTGCTGAAGGCAGCAGATATCCGAAATAGTTGGCTAAAAATATTTAAAAAATGCATTGTCAACGTGTTCTGAGCTTTTCTGAAAGTTTCAGATGCCTAGCTAGTCGGGAAGTCAGTTAAAAATCGATTGCAATATTTGCCCAAACCGTTTTTCAGTTATTACCGTTTTTTGATAATGACCAAACCCTTTGTATTTTTGGTCATTATGAACCTAATTTTCCTGAATGTCTCCAAAACGGAAAATAATACAAACTCCAAAAAGGAGGTACACAACTAGATGTTATAAGAAACCTATGTACCAATTCGCAACTTTCTACGTCCAACCGTTTTTGAGTTATGCGAAATACACGCACACACATACAGACGTCACGAAAAATCGTGTAAAGTCGCTTATATCTCTAAAATGAAAGCTCGTGTTAAGGCGAAACTTGCAGGTGTACAACTAGACATCATTTCAGTCACACGTATAAATTGGCAACATTCAGCGATCATTCGTTTCCGAGCAATGTGAAATACAAAATCCATTTCGCAAATCGGGATTGCTATACTTCCTTATACTTTCTATAAGGAAGTAAAAAAGTAGAAGAAAAAATTCTTTGTCAAAGAATATCCTGTAAAAATCGTTTTATTATGAAATATTAAGCTTCTTGTTTATCTATTTATTTACTTAAAACTTTTTATATTAAAAATTTCTTTATTGTCCATTTTGTTTTTGTAATCAGACGGAATGTATTCTTCGATCACTTTTCATGAAACCATGGGAGCATCTGCGCAAATGCTAACTCAATCGGTCCAATGCTAAAATAGGGGTGACTCAGAGAAATGAGCAATAGCACACAGAGCTCGGATTTACTGGATGTTTTCCAAATTTCAAATTGTCAGTCAAGGTGGCATCCCTCCAACATTTTGAACGCGTTCTCACTGTTAGTTTTAGGATATGTGGCTGCACTGTATGTGTATAACTCGTTCATAGTTGTCATAGTCATAGTTGAAATAGCTATTTCGGAATAGCTTTTTCGATAAAATCGTTGCTTACAAATCATTACAAGCGCAAAACATTGGCGTTTCAGTAAAAAAACTGAAAAATATGAACTGTGTTTTGATCATTATTTGACAAAATAAACACAGGCAGTATCTTAAAAAAGACTCGAGCTCATTTTCATGAGGCAATATCGCATAGGCAAACTTTTCCCTATCTCCTCTCCCGGATAGTGGGCGACAGGGAAAGAAACTCTCTGCTCGACGATTCTCACTCTGCTTGTAGAAATAACAATGCGAGAAACAAAACTGCCGAAGAGATCAAAACTTTTATTTATGCACTATGCATTTTTCTTTTTCCAGGCCGGGGCGATCTCGGGCAACGCACACACAGACACGGCTCACCGAGAGTCTAAAAAAGAGAGGTTAAATATGCGGTTATAAATGGCAAGATTTTGTCATACTTAAATCTATAAAAAGAATGTTTTTTTGCCACCGTATCGTGTATGAATTCTTTTTATAAATTGACCAAATTTTTACTCGCCACAGAAAAAATTCCACTCGCCAATGGCGAGCTGGCGAGCGGAAATTTCGCGCCTTGGTTGAACTCATAATGTTTTTTATGGTGAACCAACCGTAGCCAAAGAACTTCTATATTCTTTGCTGTAACTATCCAACAAATATAACATTGGTGAAGGAGGGAACAAAAAATGTGGTGTTGGGCCAATTGACGCTCTTTCGACTAACGAAGTCCCAACCGCGCGAACTTAATATTTATTGATGGACTAAGGATTCATATTTGAAGGGTTCATCAAGAGCCTTGCTAAGTGTATTATTTTTTATTTATTTTTTTATCATCATCATCATTATTATGATGAAGGATCGCTCTGATGAAGGATCGAGCATAATTAAATCGACCCGAAATAACTCTCGCGTGTTATTACAACTTATGGTATCTGAATAACGTTTTCATTCATATTCAACACCAGCCTTAGGTGGATTTTTCTATAAAGAATACAGTGAATTATGATTATAACATAAAATTTTTAGTTTTTTAAAGTTACTATTTGCAAAAGACCTCTTTTTCTACACCCTCAATTTCTTGAATAGCTATTTTGTTATATTTATATGTATGCTAATTTTTCTCGTCTATTTTTTTTTCCCTTTAGCTTCTCTCTCGGCCGATAGCTTTTACTTTGAAAGCTGATAGACAGAAGGTGCTGGGTTCGAGCCCAGGTCGTCGATCTAGCTCGTTCGGTTCTTTTCTCTATCGGATGCATGGAAATGATGTTTAATTTTCAGAAATCTCCTCAAACTCATACATTTATTTACCATACGGTTTCCAAATATTGAATTTTAAAATACCATTAATGTGATAATTTCGACGTGTTTACAATACCCAACTAATCTAAAAAAAAAAAAAAAAAAAGAAAAAAGAAAAAGAAAAGAAAAAAATCGAATTTCAGTTACATTTGGAATTGGTATCGAATTTTGATTATTTTTATTGTGTAACTTTTCACAACATTCAGCGTTCTCGTAACCAATGATCTCTGTGAGAAAATTGTGAATAACTACATCATAATTTTCTCACAGAGATCATTGGTTATGAATAGCTTCAAGTAACTGAGAACAGAAAGCCAAAGATTAATGAATGAACCGGCCCACAAATTGCCGAAAATTTATCAAAAATAATGGAACATTTATCTACACATTATGATCATTCATAATTTTGCAAATTTTTCTTTTGCTTGATTGAATTTTCTTTTGCTTGCAAAATTTTCTTTTGCATTGTCATTTTCTACAACCTTTGGGTCATCCTGATATATATCAGCGTCATTTACAACAGTGATCGCCAACGGCCAACCGGTGGTCCTTGGACCACTACCGGTCCACGTGAAAATTTTGGTGGTCCGCAGAATCTTGACATTATTCGTACTTTTAATTTTTTTTTTTAGAATTTATATTGATGTTAATTTAACTTCAGGATTTTCTGAATCTCTCTTCCTCATAACATTAGACTAAAGAACATTTTTTCTGGATGAAACAGAGGATAATGGAATAATCTTTTATCACAAAAGATTTGAATCGTAATTAACAGGCATATTTATCGCTTTGAAATTCTTATCTGCATTCGATACTTAGCTATATGGAATTATTCGAATCGTCAAAAAAATCACATGCACGTCAAAAATATGATTTCCCATTCGTTTTAAGAACTAACAATATAATACAGAGGCTGTTCGCACATTTTTAGACGATTTTGATGGAGTGTACTGAAGCAATTTCACTCATATTTCGAGTTTTATTTGTTCAGTTTGATAGCCCTTGTTCTTAACTAACATTCTACATCATAATTTCTATGATAATAATGCTTTTTATAATATCGGAAGAGGTATATTTTTCTACTCCTCTTGAACGGCTTTCCAGAGTCCACAAAGCGTTGTAGGTCGGTGTTTGGATAATGTTGATTTTAAGAGTCGAAAAACACAAAAATCCAACAGTGATACATCAGAAGATTTAGCAGGAATGTCAGTGAAGGGTATGGTTTTAATTCCCGTTTTTTGTTCCATTTTTTTCTAGAAAAGCAATTGCGGATTGCGATGTGTGGCTGCTTGTTTTGTCTTGATACAGTTCAACGGATTGATAGCATTGTGGATAAA